>NQII01000026.1:1191215-1232708 GCA_002778355.1 Clitarchus hookeri | reverse complement strand
TCCTATGGATTTTTGGACTGTCCTGCAGGATTCATGGTGTGAATTGCCTCCTGTATACCTTCAGACATTAGTTGAGTCCATGCCACGTCGTCTTGCAGCACTTCTGCGTGCTAGTGGAGGCCCTACACGATATTAGGCAGGTGTACCAGTTTTTTTGGCTTTTCAGTGTATGNAGCACTTCTGCGTGCTAGTGGAGGCCCTACACGATATTAGGCAGGTGTACCAGTTTTTTTGGCTTTTCAGTGTATGTGAATAAAGTTTAGCTTATAAACACAATTAAAATGGGAATTTTTAAAAAAAGTATTACTTTATTATATTTACTGTAAATAATACATTAAAAAACATTTCACCTCAACTCGTTTGAAAAAAGAATATAACATCTTAAAATACTGTATATAATTGATTATAATCCGACACCAAATGCAAGCCGACCTAATACTTTCCAACCCTCTGAAAAAGAAAATAATACAACATCAAATGCAAGTCAAATTTTGAATGTCCCGTGTGCACTCGATCAGCTGAGTGCGCGTGGAGAGATTGTCGATCGGGCAGTGTGTTCACAGTGGCTGATCATCAAGGGGAAACGGCGATAGGAGTGAAACTATGCCGCTACATGTTGGGGACAACTTGCGCGTGTGGCAAATGTCTGTCTTTCAAAGCCATTGTTTTTCATTGCAAAAAACTTGTAATTTTGAGACGGAAATGAATAAATATGGCAATTAAAATTAATTTCTTTACTGTCTTTAATACTTAAATAATAATCACTCAAAATCATGTACTTCGATTTTCCTGTACGCACACCTGTTGCGAGTTATGCTGCACTCGGGCTGGGTGCTCACTGCCACTGATTATCGATTATTAAACGATAAAAGGTTTCAAATAGACTCTTACAGGATATTAGTTTATTCAAAGACGTGTGTCTATTGAAATAAATTAATATGCATCCTCCAATTTCACCACAGGAAGTTACTGAAANAGTTTATTCAAAGACGTGTGTCTATTGAAATAAATTAATATGCATCCTCCAATTTCACCACAGGAAGTTACTGAAAATTAACTTTAAGCTTGGTAATACAAGTCGCTTGATGTTCAAACAATTTTTGGCGACAAGGGGAGGTAAAGTATAATTACGCTTCTGGGCATATAATTTTATTTTGCAAAGATGCTGTCCATTGAGTTAAATTTATATTTTGTTTTAAAACGATGTTGATTTTATGCCACATAAAATTGAACACCAACTTTACGGGAAAAAACGCCCTTTAATGACAAAAGAAAACATCTTTGCAAATAATAATTGCTTGTTAAAATGCATTGGTAATATTNCGCCCTTTAATGACAAAAGAAAACATCTTTGCAAATAATAATTGCTTGTTAAAATGCATTGGTAATATTTTCAGACGAAACAATTTGCTTTGAAATACTAGCTGTGACAGGTATGACTATTTTGAGTAATGGATCATCGTAGTAAAATTTCTNGAAACAATTTGCTTTGAAATACTAGCTGTGACAGGTATGACTATTTTGAGTAATGGATCATCGTAGTAAAATTTCTGCAATAGCCAGGCACACTGTATTTGTATTTGTTCTAAGCCATTCTGCGGTCAGGCATGTAAGGGTAGCGGCCGAGAGCCGAAAAAGAGAGGACGTGCTTTTTGTTTTCTAGACAACAGTTTTCCCTCTCGAAGGCATGTATGGGGAGGAAGAAATGTGCGCGACTGAGAGTGACAGGAAGAGGGGTGAGAGAGCGGACTCTAGGTCGCCTCGCTAGTTGCTAGGTAACCACTTCCCGTCTCATCAGGCGTGTAAAAGAAGGTAGCAAGCCAGACTCGCACTGGCACCGCGCCACAGACGTGGTGGGGAGACCACGCACCGTAGAGCAGTGTTAAACGGCAGCACGGGTGACGTATTTTACATCCAATTACTAGATGTTTGCATAAACAACCAGCTTAAAAACGATAGTTGCGGGAAATCTTAAGATGACGGGACCAAAATATATTGCTATGCAAACTAGTAGCTTTATCATTTTTGTATAGGAGTTTTGCCAGGACCACTGAAAATTAACTGTGGATACGGTTTATCTGTACATGCATTTTCAGTAGGAGAGTCGACTGTATTAACGCATTATTCGAAAACAAAGGTAAATAATTGTTTAACACTTAGATTTCAGTCATCACATGGTAATTAGACTCAGGAGATTTGAAACGGTGTCAGTTTGTAGACCTAATACATCAATATATTATGGAATTTTTTTATTACTTAAGAAAATGTATTTAACATTTATATTACATAAAATAATTTACAATCTTTTTACTTCGTGTATCAGTAGTTTATACATTTTCAACTTAATTAACATTCTTTTTGTCACCAGTTGGTGCCAATTCATGAACCGCGCTCTTAACGAGAGGCATGAACCACAAGCACCCATGCTGTATTCATCACGACCATGGATGTGCAAGACACGGTACCACATGCCTATAATCCTGGTAGG
This sequence comes from Clitarchus hookeri, assembly GCA_002778355.1. Lineage (NCBI taxonomy): Eukaryota > Metazoa > Arthropoda > Insecta > Phasmatodea > Phasmatidae > Clitarchus > Clitarchus hookeri. The sequence continues at coordinate 1,230,220 of NQII01000026.1, read as the reverse complement.
ACTTCTAGGACACGTCAGAAACAGGGGAAGAAAGAAACTAGTGATAAACATAATTAGCCAGAGTGCACACGCAGTTTACAATTACCTAAGAAAGGTATATGCAGATGCAACAGCGTAACAAGTTGTATCTAAGTGAGCGCCAGATACTGGCCTGCCGAACATGCAAACCACCCCCAGCCTTTTGCAATCACTGGAAACATGCGCAGTCAAGTTGCGCGGGCGAGGAAGAGAGAGAATGATCAAAGCCTCCCCAGCAAACAACATCAGTGCCAAGTGAATATAAGACTGTGCACCCAGGAAAACGACAAGTTTTTTCCAGGCAGCTCGCACCAGCACCTCTCAGTGCTGGGGCTCTGCCAGCCACCACAGAAAGACAACCATCTGCCATCCGATTGACCACCGCCAACTAGCCACGGTACCNGCTGGGGCTCTGCCAGCCACCACAGAAAGACAACCATCTGCCATCCGATTGACCACCGCCAACTAGCCACGGTACCGCAACGTTACTTCTGGCCAACTCCCCTTCCCTGAGGAGCCCCTGCCTGAGGAAGACCAGCAGACATCAAGCCATGGTGCTCCAATGGTACCTCAGCCAACTCCTCCTCCCTGAGGAGTCACCGCCAAACAGATAATCAGATGTAGCTCGCCTCAGTACGTCCCTGTGTTGACGCTCTCTACCGACTGCTCCTCCCGAGGAACCACCGCCGAAGAAGNGGTAGCTCGCCTCAGTACGTCCCTGTGTTGACGCTCTCTACCGACTGCTCCTCCCGAGGAACCACCGCCGAAGAAGTGACCAGTTGCCTTCCAGCGACTCACGACCAGCTGTGGTACCCCAGCCATACCGCCAACCTACTCCAGTACCAAATAGTCACCAAGCACCCTCAACCTTCGACATCAACTAGCAACGTACTTAACTTCAGCACAGCTAAGTGGTACCCNAAATAGTCACCAAGCACCCTCAACCTTCGACATCAACTAGCAACGTACTTAACTTCAGCACAGCTAAGTGGTACCCAGAGTCCTGTCAAGACATACAGTATACCCCAACGTATGACTTAATTGAACTTAAACATTATAGGTAAGTTGCTATTTCACCCCGACAGATATCTTCACCTGTCTTTCCTAGTTAGCTTCTGTAGGAACAGTGTGTTATCAAGCAACTCTAAAACTTAGGAGAGAGTACAGGCCACTGTGCTTATTCTTTCGAGAACAAATGCGTAGTGATTTAACCTGTGTGTGTAAATTCTTGGGTGAACTCTGCCTTCCCTCTCCAAAATTCCTTGTAAGCATCGCTTCTCAGGAGAGCGGCAGGAGACTCCAGTATTATTAAAATTATTTCCGATTGTAGAGCAGAACCATGGGTTGTCCCATAGCTGACGACAACTTACATGTCGAAATACACATCTTTGTAGGCTACCCATGCTGCGGACGAGGTACGACAAAGTACCTGGTGCGTAGTATGGTAGAACCCCCTGCTAGGAACACTACACAATGAAACGGTTAGGCTTGGCACGTCAGTTAACCCACTCCATCCACCATGTATAAATCCGCCAGATGGAGTGACAGGCCTGACAAAGCATGACCTAACCACCTTCAAGCATTTTTAGTTAGGGAACTGTCCCCTGCCCCGCCTTTGGAGAAGCAATCCGTAGCACCTACCTGCACATACCGTTCACCCACACAAGGGGTACACAGTGGGGTGAACGTAAGGCTGCAGCTGTCCTCACTGTTGGCCAGCCGTTTGGTAATAGCTCCGAACCTAATCAGCTATATAAACTTCTTAAGGCACAGGCACAAGCTGCCTGAGAATCAGCGAAGACTCACCTCACAATACACTCCGCAGGGCTATTTGAGCCCCTGATCCATGCTTTAGGAAAGGAACACCCCCATAGTTATCCAACTTCGACTGGGATTTTCTGTGACTCCAGGAATTTCCAGAAAAGAACCTTCAACCAGTCGCCCCATCATCTCCAGCTGCCAGGGCGAGCACGCCACTTCCACTCCAACCCGAGGTCAGCCAACACCTGCAACGCACAGCTGGTGCTCCCTACCAGCCACAGNGAGCACGCCACTTCCACTCCAACCCGAGGTCAGCCAACACCTGCAACGCACAGCTGGTGCTCCCTACCAGCCACAGTTTAAGTCCCACCATCAGCCCCGGACAGAGGGGCCTCCTCAGCAAACCACCGATTGGTAAGGCAGAGTGAAGATAAGGCCACCACTACTACCACCACCCAGATCGTCAAGATGCCTCACCTCATAAACTCAGACTATGTCGCTTGCAGGCAACCCAAAACACCAACCCTTCTGAGTGGACCTATTAGAGCGAAATATTAGATAGTACAGTCAACTCCTCAATAAAGAGCTTTACTTATCACGGGTGACAGTGACCAGCAACCCACAGAAACCTTGCTCCTGTGCGGTGTGGTTACATCACAACATACCCATCACGCGTCAAACTCGTATATGCACAATTAGATATGTTCATTGTGAAACCTTATTACATAATTTATATGACTTGTCCAATATCTATGTATTATTATGTATGGAAAATAGATCAAATGAATGCAATAAAAATAATAAACAAACAAAAAACGAATAAAGGCTGCACCATGTCTCCCAAAATAAGATGTGATAATTACCCAATCAAAAGCAGGAATAAAACTTTTATATGCTGCAAAAACTACACGCACTATTANATAATTAGATATGTTCATTGTAAAACCTTATTACGTAATTTATATGACTTGTCCAATATCTATCTACTATTATGTATGGAAAATAGATCAAATGAATGCAATAAAAAATAATAAACAAACAAAAAACCAATAAAGGCTGCACCATGTCTCCCAAAATAAGATGTGATAATTACCCAATCAAAAGCAGGAATAAAACTTTTATANCAATAAAGGCTGCACCATGTCTCCCAAAATAAGATGTGATAATTACCCAATCAAAAGCAGGAATAAAACTTTTATATGCTGCAAAAACTACACGCACTATTATATAATGAACAAAAACGGGTAATCTGAACACAAATATGAATTATAGGCTACTCACGGTAAAGTGAGCACTTTCTGAAGACCTCTCATTTGGAATATTAGCCAATAAAAATATTTTATTGTAGCTTTAGATGTTAACTTTTGAGTCCGGTGAAATATGTACACTGTGTTTATTACTTACATGGAAATATTTATTTGAAAAAGTGGTGGAAGGATACAAAATGGCTGATAGGAAAAAGTAACTAGGGCCTCAAAAGTGTTCACTTTACGGTGAACAGCCTATACACTACAATAGTAACCTACCCGCAAGTTGTTGCATCAATGTGTTGGTTTCCAGTGACCACAAAAACATATCTCCATCTTGAGTCCCTGATACAAGACGTTCACAGCCTCTAGGAAACAGACAAATACAAATGACACTTTACAATGGCACCAAATTAAAAGTACATATTCTGAAAGCATGTTTGTAAAACTTGATTACTAAAATGTTACTGTTAGTAACAACATGAAGAGCACCTGTCAACAGCAACGCAGCTGATGTGGGAATCATGTTCCAACTGTGCCAGAAGCGATGATGTGGGTTTGAGTCGCCTCCCTTCAGCTATCCCCTGCCACACTCTGACAGAGCAGTCCCACGAACCAGAAACCAGTATCTGCTTCGCAGCTCCCCATGCCATACATGAGACTGCGTCTTCGTGCGCTCTCACAGAGTCCATGATGCGGCCAAATTCCAAGTTATACAAAATACTACAAGAAAAAACCAATAATAAACAGTATATGTCATACTGTACATGGACCATATTTACTGTATTATTATCTAATATCTGTACTAAGATTCAAATAAGAATTTAATTTTTTATAATTTTTNATGGACCATATTTACTGTATTATTATCTAATATCTGTACTAAGATTCAAATAAGAATTTAATTTTTTATAATTTTTTAAAATATTTCATTGCAATGGTGGTCACACTGTAAAATTATGCATACCAAATCCAGTTTCTTGAAAGAGGTGGCCTATGGAATAGAGTGAACTGCTAATCTTGAATCAGCATCACCCACCCAAGGAATTGGAGACACCACTGAGTTTATAAACTTACTTAATGCTGAATCTTACACAGAATTGCATTATAACAATTCTATTAACTATGCACGATGGTTACCGGTTTCTGTATCCCTCCACCCCTGCCCTTACATCTGTAAAAATATTTTTGCTTCCTTGCTTTCCACCTTGCACCATTCACAGGCTGGAAATGCTTTTCCAGAAGTGGCATTTGGGAACCTCTCTACTCCGAGATTGAAAGAACTGCAGTTAACTGCTTATCAGAAAAAATCATACACTTCCCTGAAGACAGATGAAGTTGAGCCACTCATTCTCCAATAAAACACACCCTTTACCAACTGTTAGTGGCACAATCTAAATAGAAAATAAGCTGGGAATATAGGNATGGACCATATTTACTGTATTATTATCTAATATCTGTACTAAGATTCAAATAAGAATTTAATTTTTTATAATTTTTAAAAATATTTCATTGCAATGGTGGTCACACTGTAAAATTATGCATACCAAATGCAGTTTCTTGAAAGAGGTGGCCTATGGAATAGAGTGAACTGCTAATCTTGAATCAGCATCACCCACCCAAGGAATTGGAGACACCACTGAGTTTATAAACTTACTTAATGCTGAATCTTACACAGAATTGCATTATAACAATTCTATTAACTATGCACGATGGTTACCGGTTTCTGTATCCCTTCACCCCTGCCCTTACATCTGTAAAAATATTTTTGCTTCCTTGCTTTCCACCTTGCACCATTCACAGGCTGGAAATGCTTTTCCAGAAGTGGCATTTGGGAACCTCTCTACTCCGAGATTGAAAGAACTGCAGTTAACTGCTTATCAGAAAAATCATACACTTCCCTGAAGACAGATGAAGTTGAGCCACCCATTCTCCAATAAAACACACCCTTTACCAACTGTTAGTGGCACAATCTAAATAGAAAATAAGCTGGGAATATAGGAAGGTTGCAGCAGTGTGTGTTGTGTGTGTGATCACCAATTTAGTTGTGTCAATGAAACTTTGAACTACATCCTTTGTGAAGTTCAGTTGTGAAACTCAAAATGGCAGACACTGCCACGCTGCTGGTTTGTGCATATTGAAATCAACTTTGTTAACGGATAAAACTTAGTTCCACCAAGGAACATTTTTGGTTCTCCAGGGACATGATATGTATGGGGATGTAATATGGAAGGTTATGGTCTGCAACCGTTCAAAACTGCAAGCTGGCCGTTGTGAAGCTGCTTTGTTGCAACATGTCCAACACAACCACGTGCAATATTACGATCAGTCGGGTCAAATTGTTCCATTGGAGGGGTTACAGTGTCACTGACTAACTGAACAACTGGAGAGGAAGGCATCTGTGCACTTGAGGTGTTGGGGTAGTGCCATGCCCTAGTATCCAAGCCTGGTAACCCGCACATGACACTTAGACAGGTGATGAAGCGACAGCCCTAGCTAGAGTCCTACATAACCTCTCCCACCAAGGCTACCCAAGCCTTCGAGTGTGATGCTTCGGCACCCAGCATCCCTGGGTTTAAGCAAACTGAGCTCTGCTGTGGACATCCGTGTCCATCCCGTGCCTCACATACAGGGAATGGGGTATCTGGCCTGATGGATGGACAGACAGACTGTAACTATGTTCATCCATTAGTCAGGGCATTGGACTAATTAGCACTCAGGCCGCTGGGCCACAGCGCCCAAGAACCTGAATTTCACTGTGAAGAAATTATTGATAATGGTAAAGGACCTGTGGAGTCACCCACTAGTGGTATGGAAACTTAAGATAGTATCAGAAGCAATTGGAATGGCCCCACCCAAGGTTCTTTTGGGTGTCAGATTCATTGAAACTTTGCAAGCTGAAGTAGGCCTGGAGGGTTCGTCCCCTGAGAAGGGTCGATGCAGTGACACAGCTCTGGTACTGTCCAGGAGAGACAGTAGAGGTTTGGTAGTGCCTCGGCCAGACTACGGGTTCATCTGGGTGTGAAGGTCCAAGATGGATGTGGGAGGAGAGCGGACAGCGCATCACAGTATCAATTTGGGACTTGGGAGTCGGTCAACTGAGATGTTAGCTGATTGCTCCTCTGCACTGATTGAGTATATCTCAATCCTTGTCTATGGAAACCTGCTGGCGTTATTGCTGTTATACACCTACGGAGGTCGTCATGACCATTTGGTGGGCTATCCTAATGGTGACCGGGAAGCGACTTTGCCATAGTGTTGTACAATGTTGTGCCATTGGAAATCATAAGTGCTGTCACAATCATCGATCATCATTCATCATTATCAGAGTGTAAAATAGTTTGGGAGTGTGCTGGCTAGCTGTTGGATGTGATTGTAGGGGTGGAATTGGGCAAGCAAAAGTTAAAAGTTTAGGTGTGAACAGGTTATGTTATTTTTATTTGTTTCATTCACAGGAAGAGCTTCTTTGTGGGCACAAGTGAATGATATCGGTGAATGGATCATCACGTGTCATGGAGTTTGAAGTTTAAAGAGTCTGATTGGAAGTTGCCTGTAAGTGCTTACCTCACGTCATATGTAACACTCCTCAATTGTTATGGAAGTGTGCAAAGCTCTCACCTAAATCTCCCACGGAGCACTTTGACATTGTAAAACAGTGCAACCTTTGCACTAATTGTTTACGGCCTTCTCACAAAGCTAAGGAGTGCCCCTCTTGGACAAATTGTAGAATGTGTGACATGCAGCACCACAGACTTCTCCACTTTCAGATCTATTCATTCATAGACTACTAGTGTTCACCACAAGCTAAAGAAATAAGTTGTCAAACCTTTGCTATTTCAGTAACAAGTACAGAACCTACCTAATTTGTTTTGTTGGCAACTACCAATATTGGCATGAAGGATACCAACTGGAACATTTAGACATGTTGAGTGCTGTTGGACTCTGGCAGTCAGGCCAATTTTATTACTAGCAGCTGTTTGAAATGGTTGGGAGTGTCAAGATCCAGGTGATCACAATCTGTGCAAGGTCTGGCTGGTGTTCCTGTTGCTGATGTGAAGGGTATTGCAACGTGTCACGTCCAATCAGTTGGTGGGGCATCAAAGGAGCTTACTATCTAAACACTGCTGCTTAACAAAATCAGTGAACAGCTTCCAACTGGAAGCTTGCCCATCAGCAATTGGAAGCATTGTCCAACCTGAAATTGGCTGACCCTCAGTTTAGGACACCATACTCCACAGATTTATTTATAGGAGCAGAACTGTTTCCATTTGTATTGGCTGGTGGTAGATTAGATGTAGGTCCAGGTACACTAGTTGCACTGGACTCATTCTTTGGGTGGCTAGTGATGGGGAAGGTGGAGGGTGCGGAGGGATCTTCAACATCACTTGTTACCACATGCCTCCATTCTTCAGCAGTGTTCTTGGAAGACAGTGTAAGAAAGTTCTAGCAATTAGAGAAAGTGCCCAAGACAATTTGATTACTCCTGAGGAAGCTCAGTGTGAAGATTTCTTTTAGCAGACACAACACAGACAACCTGATGAAAGATATGTGGTTGTGCTTCCCTTCAGTTCAATAAAACCAAACTTGGAAAGTCATAAATAATCAATTCTTGAGAAGGCTATGCAATATTGAGCGGTATCTTTGTCATAACCCACAGGTGAATCAACTCTATCATGATTTTATGACTGATTATCTTGTATCAGGCGATATGGAAAAGATACCAGAAGCAGATGCCAACCTGAGTTTATCATACTATAGTTAATATAGGAATAATGTGCAAATATTGACAAAAGAGAGGAAATTTAATTTAACAAGCTGATAATTGGTAGATGTGTTTTTTTGATAGCCTATAACAACATACTAAAAATCCCATTGGGGGAACATGCAGCCATCTTAAAAAATAGTCTGCATATTGGATTTAACCTCAGGAAACCATTTTGAGGTGATAGCATCTACTTTGGCCGCCATGTGCATCATATTGATGCACAGCTGTGTTCTGATTCTGGTCATGTGCATCACATTAATTCACATGACTCTGTAACACCTTATATAGATTATTTTATAAAGTATGATAATTTTCTTTATCTTATCAAACTACAGCAATAAATTCAGTAAAAAGACCTTGATAAAAACACAAGTTTTACGAAAAGTATGGTGGCAGTCAAGGTGTTAAAAGTGATATAGGCTATTCACTGTAAAGTGAGCACTTTTGAAAGCGTTCTCACTTGGAATAATAGTCAATAAATATATTTTATTGTAGCCTTAGACGATAACTTCAGAGTGCGATGGAATATACACACTGTTTATTATTTACGTGGCAAAATTTAATTAAAAAGGTGGTTAAAGTGACGCATTCTGCGTCCCTATATTTTATTCATCAGAACACACGCTCTGGCGAAGCTCGCAGGCGGACGACCGCAATAAGGATTAAGGGTTTTGCGGACGTGATGAGGAGAATGGTGCCAGGACGGCCTGGCGGAACGACCACGTGCGGAGGAAGGTGGATGCAGCTGCATCCGCAGCTGCCAAGGGACGCTGAGCCCACACCAGCGGCTGAGTCTGTCCCGGGCTAGTTTCAGCAATAAACATTGAGAGCTTTTAGCGGGCGTGCTGGGATAATAACGACACGGTATCCGGAGGCATAAGTGCGCCGAACCAAAGAGGCCACCCAAGAGTTCCCGCACGTGCAGAACGGAACAATAAACTTCCAGGCCAGAATCAAGGGGCGATGCCAGGCCGACTGCGGACCACAGGAGCAGCGGCCACGTGTTTTACGACTCAGGGGGGACGCGGCAAGCACCCCAGCCACGTGCAGGGACGGTGCAAGTTGAATATGGCGATGGAGCCTACAAAACCACGAGAAGGAGGGAGGAATGGATCAGTCAGTCGAGGATCGAGCAGTCAGGTGGTCAGTTGGAGGACCTAGAGCGAGACGTCCGGTTCGGAACCGGACGACATCAGGCAGTCATACGCGAGCAGTCAGTTGAGAGACGTCAACGAGTCAGTCAGTCGCAGTCAGTCGAGGATCGAGAATGCATCACGACGTCGACCTCAGTCGGAGGCCGTCAAGCGGGACGTGCGGCGGGAAGAATCCGAGAAAAGTCAGTCAGACTTCGTCAAACGAGAAGGGTGGACCGGGAGCCGAGAGAAAAAGAGTTCGCCAAATGCATCAAGACGTAGACCTCAGTTGGAGGCCGTTAAACGGGACGTATGGCGGGAAAAGTCTGAGAAAACGGCAGCCGGCCGTCGCCAAACAAAGAGTGCTGAGTGGACCCGGGAGGAGGAGTTCCGAGAGCAGGCGTCGGGACGCCCCACCAAGCGCCGGAGCAGTTCCAAGTCGTCAGCCGAGGGAAGACAGCGCCGCAGTGTCAGATAAGTAGTTCTACACCAGGTGTGAAGAATCCTGCCCCCCCCCCCCCCACGACGCCAATCGCGGCGTCAAACCATACGTAGCCTACATAGAAAAAGGGGAGGGGAGTTGTCTCGTGAGTTCATGTACCAGTTAACCTGTTCAAGCAACAATAAAACTCGATTATGTGAACTCGCAAATAAAGTGTAATTTATTAGTAAATTGGACCTGGAGACAACAGTGTCGACGTATTCCTACGCCCTATCACTGAGGGCTAGCATCAAGTGCTGGAGCCTCACGCCGCAGAGCAGATTCAATACCTACTTCCAAACTTCAGCATTGGCAGGTATCAAAAGGAAAAAAAAATGACTGAAAGGAAAAAGTAACTAGGGCCTCAAAAGCGCTCATTTCACAGTGAACAGAATATAGAGATATACAGTTTGTACGTAATTACTGATTAGAGTGCAGTCTACAGTTTTAATGCTATTTTTCATGTTTTAAGTTAAAAATATAAATACTGGACATTGAAATAAAAAAAAGTCGAGCTGCATTAAAACAAACTTTTTTGATATTTCTGTTCATCATATCAAAAAATTATTAACATAAAAGTTGCAGATCACACAAAAATAAGTAAGATTACGTTGTTATAATATATAAAATGTATAAATTTAGTGGTTGGGAGAGAACTGAGATAAGAGCAAAGTGCAACAATAGCAAAAAATCATAGTCGACATATTACAATTACTGTACGAAAAACGATATTGTAACAGTAATGTTTTCATGTTCATCGCTCATCCTTTGAGTCCAGTACCGATCCGTGTAACCTGAAATAGTTGTTTGAAGAGTGTGAGTATTTTTTGTATAGCCATAATTGACTTCAAATGGCTACATTCGACATATTACAGGCGATACGATTGAAAAACATATGCATCAGTGCAAGAAGAAGGTCTCTTTTAAAAAAATGCATACATTATAATCCGTTGAAGCAACGTTTACACCACACCGTAATTTAACTATATCATGCTATTTAGTTTATTTTGTAACGTCATTTATGACAGTCTTAATGATGTCAAATATTAGTTCTTAATTACTTTATCGTTAGAACACATTTCGGCATGTAAGGGTTTCCTAAGTTAGGCTATAACTTATTTTTTTACCATTATTATTTTGTTAACATAGCTGCATACTTGACAACTAAAAATATTAAAATTTGCTTGTGATGATATCTGGTTTTATATTATATACATCAGTGTTGTCAAAACAGATTCTACACATTATTTGATAGACGCAGTCACGCTGTGCCAATAAGCTCTCAAATGTGCTTAAAAACAAGTTAGCAATGCAGCCAACATGAATTTATAAGGAGTTTTAATATTCACATACTTCACAGCAATACCGTCCTTTTTTGTAACTACGGTACTTGGAGACTAGACAAACTCATGATATTGAATCATGTGATACCTGCCAAATGCTGAAGTTTGGAAGTAGGTATTGATTCTGCTCTGCGGCGTGAGGCGCCAGCACTTGATGCTAGCCCTCAGTGATAGGGCGTAGAAATACGTCGACACTGTTGTCTCTAGGTCCAATTTACTAATAAATTACACTTTATTTGTGAGTTCACATAATCGAGTTTTATTGTTGCTTGAACAGGTTAACTGGTACATGAACTCACGAGACAAACTCCCTCCCTTTTCTGTACGTAGATTACGTGATACTTGGCGCGGCGATTTTGCGTCGTGGGGGGGGGGGGAAGATTCTTCACACTTGGTGTAGAACTACTTATCTGACACTGCAGCGCTGTATTCCCTCGGCTGGCGGCTTGGAACTGCTCTCGAACTTGGTGGGCGTCTCGGCGCCTGGCTTCGAAGTTCCTTCTTCCCGGGTCCACGCAGTACTCTGCGCCTGACGACGGCCGGCTGCCGTCGACGTCTGCTCGCGGATTCGCTCCGTCCTCTTCCGTTTCCGTCGGCCGACTGCGGTCGACGTCGTGATGCATTCTCGATCCTCGACTGACTCCGACTGACTGACTGACTGCTCGATCATCGCACTGGCTTCGTCCGGTTCCGCCCCGGACGCCTCGCTTCAGGTCCCCCGACTTACTGGTTCGACGTCTCTCAACTGACTGCCTCGTTGCTCCCCCCTTTGTGTGGTTTTGTAGTGTCCATCACCATATTCAACTTCCCCCGTCTCTGCACGTGGTCCGGGGGTGGTCGGGGTGCTTGTCGTCCCCCCGGGTCATAAAACACGTGGCTGCTGCTAGTGTGGTCCGCAGCCGGCCTGGCGTCGTCCCTTGGTACTGGCCTGGAAGTTTATTGTCCCGTTCTGCACGCACGTCCGCTAAAAGCTCTCATGGTTTATTGCGGTACAAGCCCGGGACAGACGCAGCTGGTGGTGGGATCTCGGTGTCCCTTGGGCAGCTGCAAAATGCAGCTGTGTCCGCGCCCTGGTGCCTTCCGTTGTCTCCGGATGTCGTCTGCACGTGCAGGAACAGTTGCACATGCAGAAACCTTTGGTAGCGCGCCTTTGCAGCTGCGAGGCTCCTGGCGTCACTCTGCCGGCACGTCCACAAAACCCTTAATCCTTATTGCGGTCGTCCGGCTGCGAGCTTCGCCAGAGCGTGTGTTCTGACGAATAAAATATAGGGACGCAGAATGCGTCACATGTTTATACATTTTTTTTACAGAGAATATTGGGTTTCGTGCCTGCCATCTGAAGGAACGGGGTCGCCGCCCACAAGTTGGTAATCTTCGTAAGTTCAGCTATCGGATTGCGGTGGGCAGTTGTCCTTTCTCCGAGGTATTAGTAGCACATCCATACCAGTGGTCTGCAGCCATAATTATTATAGCCTGTGGAAAACATCAGAGGCCTCCTTTGCCAAGTGGATCGACTACCCGCGTCTTCTAGAGGCAGGGGTACTAAATAAGGGCAACACGCGCGTCAGCGTCCCGCTTTCGCCCTGGTAATTTTCTGTTCTTAGTTTAATTTTGTTTGCTAGGTAATTGAAGATGTAGACGAACGTATCCAACGAACCGCCAAAGGGTCCTCTGGGCGATGGGCTGGTAGAATCGTGTGGAGTACACCGGGCTGGCCCCGATGAAGGAGAATAACAGTAATTAGTAAACATCCTAGTTCTGGTTTTCATTATTTAATTGTATTATAGACTTATTACCCTTTTACCCATAGTGTAATTCTGCTCGTTAGTCTATTCACTCGTATTCCGTTAGCATGGTAGCGGCAGCGCCCTCTTTAATCGTTAACTCCCCGAACTAACGTGTTGGCTTGAAAATGTTGTTACAAAGGGGGGAAAAAAAAAAAAAAAAAGTATTTTTCGGCTAAAACTTATTTTGTGCGACATGAAATCTAGTTCTGTGTTCCTCACACAACAACGTTTGTAAATGATTAAATTTTTACTTTTCTACATTAAAAATAAATTTTTTTTATAAGAATTAATAATCTTCCATTTTTAGTTTGCTCCTGCGTATTGGATTATTTTCCTAATAACTACTTGCCAACTTGAACATACCTCCCGTTGAAGACCCGTAGAAGTCTGTGAGTAGTCGTGCTAAGATCCCCTAGTTGGGTTTGATTAATTCCTCACATTCTGATTGAATGTTTAGTACACTAACTCCAGGCCAAGTTCTCCTATCAGGTGTTGCCCTAAGCAACCTTAAAAACAATTTTTTATTAAGGCAATAATTCACTACCTGTTTAAAATAAAAACGTAAAGTTCAAATAAAAAGAACAACATTTTATAATTTCTGATATTATGCCATTACTGACCCATATATAAGTATTTAAAAAAATACACTAATGCAGTTTGACCATAAACAAGGGTACTTCACCAACAGCATCATATTACCAATTTAAAACTTTGGATAAATAATTGTGTCATTAAAGTATAGTATTAGTAATGGTTTTAAAAAACCTAGTTTAATATTTTTATTTACAATTTTTCTAATATGGAAAAGTCAAAGGAAATAGGTACTGAAAACATCTCGTAAAAGAATAAACAAGGCCGTCGGCCACAACTGTCTGAATGTGAATTGTTTGACGGATAGCTCATCGCTTCCCGCAACGGACAATCTCACTGCCTTCCTTTCAGTAGTATGAGTTGTGACAGTGACATGGATGGAAATGCAGGTAAGTGTGGTACGAATGAATGAAAGCTATTTGTGTTGTCCTCAGGAGGTAAGCTCGATTTTCCCTCTACCCCCACTTTCCGTTATAATCTACCAGCAGGCGAAAAAGTGGGGGGCATGTTTTGCTGTCGCCATCTTTCGCCGGAAGGCTGAACTAGCTCAAGAGTTTTTTCAGTTTCACTTCCAAATCTCAACAACAGGAGCTACGCTAACAAATTCTACGTGTGGCAACTCATGGGTCGCTTGGCCTTAAAGGATAAAACATGGCTAAACGGAAAAAGTAACTAGGGCCTCAAAAGTCCTCACTTTACAGTGAACAGCTTATAATGTTTTATTTAGGTTTGTTTACATTTTTTCAGTTAATTTTAAAAAGTATTGCCCCCTGCTTAAACTTTTAATAAACTTAATGCAATGTCTCCTACACCTACCCATTTAATTATCAAATTTTAATTAATGCAATTTTGTCTTCTTAATGGTTTTATGATATCTTTGATGTATCACGTATGTATGTCTTTGCTCGAGGCAGCATTCTTGGCTGCTTTTAAAATGGTTTAACTACTTCTAATTCCCGCAGCAATTTTAGTTTTCTTTTCGCTGCGCCATCCTAACTTTTACGAAGCAGAATTGGACACCAAGAATTCGTTTTAAGTGTCAGGAAAGAGGCGGGACATATTAAGAAGAGGTCTTGACACTCTTTAATAAGATTTTTTTGAGTTTTACAAAACGCAAGTTTTCGGCAGTATTTTCCAGAGTGACACCATCAGCTGACACGGCCGTAATTATCCAGCCTTGCACGCTTGTTGGTAGTGCAGCACCACAGTAAAATGGAATTTTAATTATTCTGAATTTTGAGAAGTTATTTATTTTATTAGTGGAACTTTGTAATTATACAATGGATTTAACGACCCGCCCCAGTGGTAGAGAAAGTCATTGTTCATTAAGCTGGTGTATAACGAACCCCACAAATTTGTATCACCACATCACCTATAAACTAAACCAATTTGCAAACAAGGCATTAATTAGCACATCATTACTGTTTAAAGAATATGTAATAACTTGTCTTCAGCAGACACGTGAAATTACAATATTGAGCATGTTGAAGCCTATTTATTTATCAATTTAAAAATAGGCAAACACAATTTTTATTTTTCCACCTTAAATACATATTGTACGGGAAGTGTATTTAAGTAACATGTCTCTTCTTATAACAACCTAAATTACACACAACTTGGGCAGCACTTATTTCTTTCTTTTCTAATTATCAAAGTAACGGAATAAATTCTGAAAACACAGTTACCTGTTACTAGCATCAACTTCATGAAATTAAATAACATGTTACATAGTAATTTTTATAGTTTTATTGTCAGTAGATTTGAGAATGGGAATGACTTGATGCCTGCATTGGTATCTTACCTCTATTAATTTTTAAGGTGAAGTATTGTCACACAAGCCAAATGGTATAATTTCTGGTCAGTCATTGACAAAAAATTTTCTTTCTGACATATATATAACCATTCAAGACACTGTTGTTTTGGGATTTAAAGGGGGAGTGGCTGTTCCAATCACCGACTTCACCAATTTGCACAGCTAAAATTATAAACACCTACTCCCTAACTCCTTACCTCCATGTGAACATCTAGCTTGCAGGAATAAGCTTTGGCTGTTCTCGGGTGAACTGAGAATGTTAAGCGTGACCTTGTTTCCTCTTACACGATTGACAAGTGGAAAACAGTTACCTAGGAACCAGCATGGTGTCCTGGTGTCCTCCCTATCATGACTGAAAGGGTGGAGATAAAGAAGCCTACTGAGAGACAGTCTGGGCCTTGGATGCTTCAGGATGTCTATTCCCCTCTATCCAAGCACATTGCATTATGATGATGCTAAATTGCAGATTTTAACCAATTTTCACCAAGTTTTTTGTGTAAAATATCATTCAGGGGCAATGACATTACAGCACCTATATTTTATTGCTGGTTAATATTATTTTAATATATTTTGATTTTGATAACTTCTTGCATTTTTTCAGGTAGTTTTTTTTTTTTTTTTTAATTTCTTGCAATTTTTTAATGGTTCCCGAGAATGACCTTATGAAATCGCTATACTTGTAAAATCCCTACTCATATAATTGGGGGTGGCTAATACTATTGATATTTGTACTGCATGAGCATGGCTACACACTGATAAGGGTACATAGCGGGCAAAGAAAAGTGCTTGAGAGAAAGCTTCTCTTTACGAGATCACAAATCATGTGAGCGGCAAATCTTATCAGAGACGTGCACTGGGGTTGGTCAAAACAAAATGTTTAATGGATTTTGACAAATTTTTTGTTTTACAGATAGTGGCCTACCAATTAATGGAAGTGATACAATCCCTATATTTTACCGCTGCATGCTAACAAATATACTTTATAGCTAACTTTGACAGCAACTTCTTGGATTTTTTTAGATGGTTCCCACAAATGATTGTAGTAAAATCATTACTGTCACAAAATCAATTTACTGTATTTTCTTTTGTCCCATGTAATGAACATAAGCATACATTTTTGATCATCTTTATCTTTCCCCTAGAACTTTCTTGCATTGTACAACATTTCTTCCCGGTCCCTTGAGAAGTGTAAAAGGGGTTTCACTATACAGTGAAGTCTCAGTTAACCGTCACACTTTTAACCGTCAGTTTCTGTTAACCGTCAGCAAACTGACGACAAGTAAAATAATAAAATTGGATACAAAAGACAAACTTAATAAACTAAAAATTAAATAACTTTTTTCTCACTTCATATTAGATCATTGAGTTGAACTATACTGTAATACATATACCCAGTAAAAATTCTGTGCGGTGCGGAATGCGAATGACTCACATTCGTTGTTTATGTACAACCTACTTATGTACTTCGTAGAATCGTTCCGTCTTCCTCACCACCCTACCGGAATTCCTAGACACTCATCCGCCCTCCCATTCATACAGTCAGTTCAGTAGCGGTTATCACTTAGTCAGCAAGTCATTGTCCTCAGTTTGTCGTCAAAGTGTAGTGTGTTTAAAAATGTCTGAGAAACGGAAATGTGTTGTACTGGGACTTTCTCAAACACTTGAAATTATAAAACGACTGCGTAAAGGAGAAAGCGCGACGAGTATCGCTCCGCTATATGGAATCAGGCGGACAACAGTCAATGATATTAAGAAAGATGCAGATGAAATCGAAAGTCGTGTTTCAAAAATGCACACGACAGACGGAGATGTCAAACTAAGAAAAACGATAAAGCCAGCAAAACAGGNACTTGAAATTATAAAACGACTGCGTAAAGGAGAAAGCGCGACGAGTATCGCTCCGCTATATGGAATCAGGTGGACAACAGTCAATGATATTAAGAAAGATGCAGATGAAATCGAAAGTCGTGTTTCAAAAATGCACACGACAGACGGAGATGTCAAACTAAGAAAAACGATAAAGCCAGCAAAACTGGACCAACTGGATACAGCAATGTATCAGTGGTTCATTCAAGCCCGCAGTCAAGGGATACCAGTTTCTGGGCCCATAATAATGGCTAAAACTATCGAGATGAACAAGAAGCTTGATGGGGCTCCTTCATTTAAGGCTANGTATCAGTGGTTCATTCAAGCCCGCAGTCAAGGGATACCAGTTTCTGGGCCCATAATAATGGCTAAAACTATCGAGAGGAACAAGAAGCTTGATGGGGATCCTTCATTTAAGGCTAGTATAGTATAGGTTGGCTGGATAAATTTAAGGGTCGACATGGCATAAGGCAGTTTGACATATCGGGTGAAAAACTAAGCGCTGATAGTACAATCATTATAGAATATTGGGAAAAACAAATGAAATAAATAAAAGATAGAAATTTGGTCAGAGATCAGGTTTACAACCGTGACGAAAATGGCCTAAATTGGAAAGCACTTCCCGTGAAAACCTTAGCCTCCTTATCGAAAAAATCTGCACCTAGTTTTAAAATGCAAAAAGACCGTATAACTGTCATGGTGTTGCGAATGAAAATGGTAGACATAGGTTTCCTTTACTAATCATTGGGAAATCTAAAAAGTCTAAAGCTTTCAAAAATATGAATTTAAACGTCTTACCTGCCAAATACTATGGACAAAAAAGTGCCTGGATGAGCCAGGATATATTTAATGAGTAGTTCCACAGTGTGTTTGTGCCAAATGTAAAATCACATTTAAAATTGATCGGATTGCCTGAAGAAGCCATGTTATTAATGGACAATGCACCAACTAACTCATCCTTCTCATGACTTACAAAGTGATGATGGAAAAATTACATGCCACTTTTTGCCTGCTAACACTATCCCACTAATTCAGCCCAAGGATCAGGGTATTATTGAAAGCATGAAGCGACATTATCAAAAATGCTTTATTCAAAAAGTTGTTTGCGTTGGGGATGAATTAATAAGTGTAAAGCAGTTTTGGAGGTCATACACTATTAAAGATGCAATTTTTAATTTCGCTGAAGCCTGGCAAGATATACCAGAAGAAACATTAAAAAAGGGCTGGAACAAACTATGGCCTGAGACTGTAAACAAGAATGAGGCCATAAACGAATCTGGAAATTATGAGGAAATTTTACTTCTGTGTCAAGGGATCCCAGGTGGAGAAAACACATCAATAGGTGAAGTAAGTGAATGGCTGGGAATTGACAGATTTGACGGAGGCTTTGAAATATTAAATGATGAGGAACTTGTATTAAGTGCAACACAGGAGGTAGAATGTTTAAGTGAAGGAGAAGAGGATGACACACTCAAGGATTGCCCCAAAATAATTAGCCACAGTGACGCTGAAAACATATTTTCCAAGTGCATTGAATGGTACGAGCAACAAGAAGAGGCAGATGCTACACAGATATTTCTTCTACGTAAGATACGCAACACGGCAGCAATAAAAGCCTATGGAGTATTACAACAAAGGAAAATGACAGACTTTTTTAGGTAGAATTATACTATTGAACATAAACATAATAGTACGGTATTCAATTTTGTTATTTTATTAACATAATAAACATAAGTCTGCAATATTTAATATCAAATACATACTGTGCTGTACGTACTTCTATTGATTGCTACCTGTTTAAAATATAGTGCTAAATATTGTATACATTATTATCGCTAGTATCTGTCGTGTCTTGGGGAGGGGGGGATTTTCTATTATCCGCCTATTATCTCAACCGTCACGGTGAGGGTCCAGAAACTGGGGGAAAAAAAAAAAAAAAAAAAAAAAACAAAGGTAGTAATACTGTAAATATACAATAGTGCAATACTTAATATTTACATGAGCTCTAAACGCTAAGTATATAATATTTACAAAGAACTCTAACATGTTGTTGTCCCAGCAACCCACGATGAGTGTGATGTCATCAGGAAGAATGATACACGAAGACAGGGCCATACTTGACAATGTGACACTGCGCATTTGACGCCTCTCTTCAAGGAGATATGTCTTGAGTAATGAGTCATGACCCACGGAAACCACAAACTGCTGATTGCTGGACACTGCACATCCTGTTACAGCTTCTTTGTGTGCCTGGTATGAGCTCACAACTGCCAGGGTTTCCATCTGTTGCCAGCTGAGCACACTGCCATGACATGTATGGTCAATTTCATCTATAACCATTGTCATAAATAATATTTACTGCTACATATGTAGTGAAGCTACACAAGACTACTACATACTACAATAAACACACAATTAAAAAACTTTCAGATGATATGAAAAAATGTCCAAATATTGATTAAATTATTTTTTATTCAATACAAAGCAATGTGCATTAATTTCACAAATATAAGTACAATAAAACTTGTGAGGAAAAACTACTAATTACCTCCATCCGCGCATTGGTGAATTCTTGTAGACAGGGAGGGAGGAAGTCCCATTAGTCTCTGAGGATGAGGCAGAGTAAAAATATGCTTAGGAATCTGGCCAAACTCCATAATTTGAACTTCAAGAGCATGCCTCTGGTTGATGTCCGTGATACTGTCTAGATTTACTGCACCTTCATAGCAGAGGTAGTAGAACACTAAAAATATACATTGTGAGGAACATTTTAAGCTTCAGTCACCCAGCACAACTTACATTTAATAAAACAAGTTAGTGAAATATCATACACTGAAGAGCCAAAAAAAACTGGTACACCTGCCTAATATCCTGTAGGGTCCCCGCGAGCACACAGAAGTGCCGCAAGACGACGTGGCATGGACTCGACTAATGTGTGAAGGTATGCAGGAGGCAATTCACACCATGAATCCTGCAGGGAAGTCCAAAAATCCATAGGACTGCTAGGCGGTGGAGATCTCTTCTGAACAGCACGTTGCAAGGCATCCCAGATATGTTCAATAATGTTCATGTCAGGAAATTTAGGTGGCCAATGGAAGTGTCTAAAGTCAGAAGAGTGTTCCTGGAGCCACTCCGTAGCAACTCTTGACGTGTGGGGTGTCGCATTGTCTTGCTGGAATTGTCCACGTCCATCGGAATGCACAATGGACATGAATGGGTGAAGGTGATCGGACAGGATGCTTACGTATCTGTCACCTGTCAGAGTCGTATCTAGACATTTCAGGGGTCCCATTTCACGCCAACTGCACACGCCCCATACCATGACAGAGCCTCCACCAGCTTGAACAGTCCCCTGTTGACATGTAGGGTCCATGGATTAATGAGGATGTCTCCATACCCGTACACGTCCATCCGCCCGATACAATTGGAAACGAGACTCGTCAGACCAGGCAACATGTTTCCAGTAATCAACAGTCCAATGGCAGTGTTGGCGGGTCCAGGCGAGGCGTAAAGCTTTGTGTCATGCAGTCAACAATGGTACACGGGTGGGCCTTCAGCTCCGAAATCCCATATCAATGATGGTTTGTTGAATAGTTTACACGCTGGCACTTGTTGATGACCCAGCATTGTAATCTGCGCCAATTTGAGAAAGGGTTGCACGTCTGTCACGTTTAATGATTCTCGTCAGTTGTCGTTTGTCCCGTTCGTTCACAATCTTTTTCCGGCCGCAGTGATGTTGAAGATTTGATGTTTTACCGGATTCCCGATATTCACGGTACACTCGTGAAATGGTCGTACGCGAAAATCCAAATTTTATCGCTACCTCAGAGATGCTATGTCCAATCTCTCGTGCGCCGACTATAACACCAAGTTCAAACTAACTTAAATCTTGATAACCTTCCATTGTAGCAGCAGTAACTGATCTAGCAACTTTGCCAGATGCTTGTTGTCTCATATAGGTGCTACCGACCGCATCGCGTTACTGTGATTGGTTCCGTACCTCTGTTATTTGCATACGCATGCCTATACCAGATTTTTGGCTCTCAAGTGTATAAGCACATAAACATTATAAAGATAAATAATTTGTTCTATAATATAAAAAAGTCACTACTAAATTATTCCCTCTAAACCATTACTTCAACCATTGAAAATTTACAAATTAGGTCATAGTCACAAGAGTAGTCTAAACATAAATTCATTCAGCAGGCATATTTGATCACATCTGCAAACAGAAGTTTGCATAGAAACACCTCTGTAACAGAATGAAAACAACAGGCAATCATTACCTAAAAAAAATGCTCCGTAAATATTTGTAATTGCTTCCAACATAAGTATGTTGAGTTTTTTTAAAATTTGAATGCAAGTAAGTAAACCAACTTAATCAGACTGTGTATCGTACTTACTCAAAAATAATGTAATGGTTTTTATTGGATTTGCTGTAACGAACAGCGAGGGTTGAATTATAATTGCGAACTTAAGTCTACCAGCTCGGAGAATGTTGTTTGTGAACAAATCGGACAACACCAAAATAATAGGTCAGATGTTGGCAAGGTCACGGCGGAACATGAACCAACAGCACTGGCCATGCCGTCGAGTTATCGATTTTTGTCACGTCTGCTAACTGCAGAGTGCTTGGTGCTTCTATACTCTATTCTGTGGTGGTGTGTTTTGTTTATGCAGTGTGTCTAATATGTGATTGTTTTTTTTTTTGGAGTCAAGAGTACCATATCGCTATTGTAAAAGTGAATTTTTTTTATACAAATTGTGAAATAAAGTAAAAAATTTGGGCACGATTCATAAAACTACGTCAAAAGGGTTGCGGCGCAGCAGTGATGCCAACTTCAAAATTACTGTGTCAAATTATGCTGTGCAAATGAACAACTGTCAGGCTGCTTGGAAATACAGTATGACTGAAAGTAATGTGCATAATTGGAGAGTAGATTTGAATACTATGCAGTGTTAATTAAATTTAAATAATAGTGAGAAAACTTCAAATAGTTCATATAAAATATTATGTTCTGATAGGTTAAAAATTTTGCTGTACACCAAGGTAAGTTATTCAAATTTAATATTAAAACTTTTTTTTTTAATGCAATATTTTTAGTGCCATGTAAAACATTTTTCTAGACACTTCGTCTAGGATTTTGGGGTCGCATTATTTTAGAGTAAATACGGCACTTTCAACAAAAACTAAAATTGATTGTGAATGGAAGAAGTTTGGAGCCAATGCAACTGTAAATAGTTGAACACGTTTGAAGTAAAGTACTAGTGCTGTCTCCTGTGCGACTGCAAGCTAAAGTGGTTAAACTTATAAGAATTCTAAATCACTGAATTTAGTTTCTAATCTCACTGTTATTAAAATTCAATTTTGTTACATTTTATCATTAATTCTATTTAAATAAATTAGACTTTGTAACAGACTGAAACCTAAACTCACCAAGTGAGATTTTTTTTTTTAAATTTACGATTAGAAATAGCATTTAGTGTCAGTTTAAATTATTCTAAACATAAAATCTTTCATTCACACAATTTATCATCAAATACTATGTCTCACAATACCACAAGACCAAGAAGTGTGTAAACTTGTCACCACCATAAGTTATGAGGCTGACCAGCCAGAAGGCTAGTTGGAACCCCAGGCAGCATCACAGTGATAGAAAAACTGATGTACCCAAGGTCACTAGGCAGGATCATTTTGTGGTACTTTGTCACTACCTTCCACAGTAATGAGGGGAGCTAAATCGATGGAATATTTTAAACATTACAAGGGTCAGAGCAGAGGGTTGAACCCAGATCCTCCACCAAGACCATCATCATCGTAGGTTATGAACTTAAGATTGTGAATTCTCAAGTTGGTACAACCTCACATATATTCATGCACTAAAAATTACTTAAATTATTTAGTGCATACACTGATGTGTGCATACATACATACATACATACACACAAATTATCAATCTTACTTTAGATAGATATTTATGCTCCATCACAAATAAACAATGTACATAATTCTCTTAACAAAATGGTTTATGTGACTAAAAATTATTTCTCAATAGCATAGTCCATGAGTAAAATGTAAATCTGCAGGGAAACTGCTATGCTGTAGTTAGTGCCTTTGGGTGAGGGTTAAGGAAAATGCTTCCATTCCGTGGTCAAGCACATGACCATTGTGGCCACTAGGATGAATTCAGACTTGTCACCATCATGTGCTCAATCTCTGTCTGACAGAGAGTGAGAGAGCAAAAGGATTTGGCCGGAGAGTCCCCTTAGTGAGCAGTGAAGGGGAAAGATCATACCCAGTGCACTCAGATGCCCTACTCTGCCGGTGGCTTTTCCACTCCTCCACTAAGCATAGGCTACATTCACAATAGCACACACGCAGCATATANTACGCATGGAAGTTAATATACAAGAATCAATAGCAGTTGCTACACTGATGCATAGCACAGTACACACACAGAAAAACTGTACATGCATGATTCACGCAAAGTTGACCAACTTTTAACTTTTCTGTGTGCTGTGTGCCATGCTGTGTGCACAGTCATTCAAGAAATATTACAAGTACTACACTAATAAATTTGAAACCAACATTTTTTTTTTTAAAGGAAAGTTGGTGTATTTTATTACCATATATAATTGTTATAAATGTACTATTTAAATCAACACATGAAATATTTTTTTTCGAGAAAACTGTTTGTGATGGGGATAAAAATTTTAATGTAGAAAATAAAATATAATTTAAACACAAATATAATTTGAAGCATATTTGTAAGCAAAATATGTTATAGCCATGAAGCGGTGAAAAATGCTCAGGTAAGAAATTATATTTCTACTACCTAATACTGAGAGGTAATGAGAGTAAAAGTAAACATGGCAAGGCAAGACTTATTTAAAAGTGAGAAATCATACATTTAAAACTGAATGCTTTATATTGTCACAGTCATTTTTCTTTATACAACGTAGTTTGGCTTGACATTATTAATTTTTGACTTAATTTTGATTTCTTTTCCTCTTTATAATGTTGAATACTTTTACATTTTCAGTAATCGAACATTTGTAATGTTTTCTTGTCTGTGATCCGACTAGCGGGGAGTTCAACTAAGCGGATGTAGATCTTGCTTTTTTTTTCATGAGCGTGGTGCATGTTTGACAAGCGTGGCAGTTGTAGGGAACATGTTTCAATACGTGAGAAGGTTAGTTTGTCGGACAGAGATCTGAGCAGGCTGTTCGCTCTAATGCCCCCCTCGCACTCTAATGGTTGTTTGCTATAACGTTGTATGTGCAGGCTTTGAGACGATGGTGGCTCAGGGAGAGGGAACCGTCTGCTGGTTTGAAGCGTGGGTGCGGAAATAGTGGTCTCCAGACGTGTGGGAGTGAGAGGACGTGAGGGTGAGACAGAAGGAGTACTCGTGTCATTGGCCGAGTAACACAAGTTCACTGCGTGTTTTGGAGTGAGAGAAAGCATGGGTTGGCGACCAGTGGAGCGTGGTAATTGGATGATGGCAGCATTGAGCGGTGGACATGCATAAGCAGTTGGGACAGCATTTTTGCGTTTCTGCCAGGAGGAGGCCGGAAATCGTTCTGCAAGATGTGACCAGATAAGTGGTTTTATTTTCTTTTTTGGTTATTTAGGTTTTAGTGTGTAGAGAAGTGAAGAGTTTTTGAATGAGAGTGTACGAGTGTAGATGGAAAGCCTTGCGGGTCGGCGGCCTACTCGTGTTGTAGGTAACCTAAGTAGGTAGATGGTTTATTTGTTTAAATGTAGCCTAAGTCTCGAGTTTGCAGGAACCTCTGTTTTTTAAGTAATTGTTTAGAAAAGTCAAAAATGGGATTGTGCGAGCTGAATTAAAGTAAATGTTTTTGTTTTAAATTTTTAAACTGTGAAGAACTCAGATTAACTTTCTCCCACCAACGTTAGTTTCTCTCACTCTAAACTTTAAACAGGAGGTCTTTCTGTTTTGGTTTTCTTGTGAATGAACGAAATAAGTTTTTTTCTTGGAAATCTAGTTGCGAGTTTGTTTACTTGTATTTGGGCGTTGATGTATATACAGAGGAATATTAAGTGTGTCATCACATTATGAAAATTGTAAAAGAACAACAGTATAGTAAATGTTACGTTTTTTATAGAACTTCATTGTTTTTTTCTTTATTAGTGGATTTTAATTGTTTTCCCGTACGACTATTTATTTCTGTTTCTTCCCAATGGTCATAAGGAGTTTCTGGAAGTTGATAAAAGAAACCTTAGTCATACTATTTATTTGTTGGTGTTGTAAGAGACAGTTAATTCATCTGGTTCCTGTTTCCCTTGTTTATTATAATTATAGGCCTACACCTAGAGGTACTCCACAACCTGTTACCTAATCTTCAGATCCAAGGTACCTGTCCCCAGGATTTATTGTTTATTTATGTGGGCTGAACTCAGTGGCATTTTCCGAGTTTTAGGTTAAGGTTTGTTGGCCCAGATTGTTGATATTTGGTGTTTTGAGTTATCTCCAAATAACATTCATTGCAAGGTTTAAGTCCCTTAGTTTATGGTAGAGGCATGTAAGGTGGAGAGTAGATCGGGTCGAGAGGTGTGCGGCTCGAGCCTTCTGGCAATATAAACAACACAAAACCACCAAATTTCCAATGGAAGTAATCTTCTTAAGAAAAATATACAGAAAATTTTTTGAACAGAAATGTTTAGTGTGGATGTATCTCAGGGTATTGTGCTGCGACTGTGCTGTTTGTGAGCTGTGCATGTGCTGTTGCGAATGTAATATAAGTTTTAGTATATAGAAGGTATTTCATGACAAGAGGTCTGGTTTGTATTTATCATTATTCAAGGCTGCTTCTGAAGATCTGCGCTGCCTAGTTTTAGTTAACAAGTTAGCCTAACCTGGAGGCTACAGATGTGCTCAGGGCAGTGAGTCTGATGAAGTTCTAGGAAACTTTAAGGCTAGTGTGTATGTCCATCCCAAATCTTACGAGGCCCCATAAAGGAAAATAAGCTTTGTCGGCTGGCTAAGTGGCATGCCATGTAAGATAAAATAAAGGGTTCTTGACAGCATACAGCAATAGTACTCAGATTAAGGGTGGTAGTAATTTGTGGTTACCAAGTGACTACCTACAAGTCAGTAAACTCCAACGATTTTAATAAAGTTGGTTGATAGGAAATCCAACTAAAAGCAAAATGGATTCAAAGAGAAGCTGCAGAAGCATGTAATTTATCCCAAACATAAAAAATTGTAGACAGGAGGGCATGGGCATTGCTGCAGAAATGGAGCTCACATCATTGAAAGTGAGACAGTGCCACAAGTCTACTACCTGTTTTTCAGATGGCAGAGGTACCTAACTTTTACATGTATAAGTTATGAGATGAGAGGCTGCAGAAGTGTCTGCTTGGTTTGGGCATAGTTCTGCTACCTGGGAATGACTGTGTTAGTGTTCAGATAATCAGGAGGTTTTAAAGTTATACTACAGTGTCAAATGAGAAACTTGTTGGTGGAAAGAGTGTGCACTAACTTGATTCTCTGCACAGTTTTATTATTTTGTTTATTTGTGGAGCATTACAATTACGAAAGTTTTGGGATGTTTTGAACTGATAACTGCCACAATTGAAATGAAACTAAATTTAGTATTACAATTTGCTACAAAAAAAAACTGACTTGTACAGTTTAGTAAACTGTACTATTGGTATTTAAGAAAGTTATTGAAGTGTTTAATTTGTAGTGTGGGTGAGTACTAGTGGAATAGAGAAGCCTTGTACATAAGATACCCATTAATTTATCTGTGGTGCCACCATACAAACAAGAATTATGTGGGATAAAATCCTATTGCCAATTGACCAACAAATTATACAACATTATTGTGAAAAATCATAAATTACCAAAAATTTTAAATTCTCTCCAACAGGTAAGTAAAATAATTCTTACCTTTCTTTTGTTCCAACTGGCATAGAGATATGTTGTGACAAAGCATTCTAAGATGCAACACCTATGATACACTATAATTAATATTTAAATTCCAAATCTACACAAATCACACAGATACACAATGATTCAAAATGGACATTTATTACTGTGGTAGGAAAAACATGAAGACAAATTAACAGACACGTATGAACCACTACAGTTACCAGAAATAATTATTTCCAATTAGATTTCTTACTGATAATGAATGTGATTCATGTATTAGAATTTTCTCAGAGCATTAATAAAATTCATCTCTCTCTCTAAGCTAATAGATTTCCAAAACAGCATTACGTGAGAATCTAATTATTTGAGATTAATGCCATAACTTCTCGATGAAAGTGTTCATGAAACAAGTTCTTATTAACTTGAGTAATTTAATGAAACAAAAATACATCACGACTAAGTTTGCTTTAGAGCTGACTCAATCAAATGACCTCTGGGTCAATCAAGTTGTAAGAGAAATATTGTAGAGTTCATCTTCCTTCTGAGGAATCATTTAGATGGTTTCAATTAGCAAAGAAAACTTAGGTGAATCATTTTATCATACCAGGCTTACACTTGGAAGGTTTCACTGCCATGGAGTCCCAGGCGTCCATCGGCATAATCGCTTTTAGGCCTCTTCATTAGCCTGTGCAAATTAAGAAACTGGCGATAACCCTCTTCCATCACCCCTGACTTATGATGGGCGGTCTTATTAAAGATATAAATAATTTTAATAGGAGATAATTCTACATGAACTGACTGCAATCATGTATACAGAGAGAGAGTCCTTGGGCTTGCCAATGTGCAACCCCTTTCCTGCTTAATAAAATCAAGGATTGAACAGTTTCCTGATAAGGAAATCTTATCTACAAGAAGTTAACATTAGTGACCTCTTAGGAAATAACTTCTCAATATACAAAGATCTGGTTTAACAAGGAGAAATCACAAAAATTTAAGTAACAATTACATAAATCTGTGGCATTAAACCGTTAAATTAATTAAAATTCAGAAAAAATAGTGGTTGATAATCAAAATACGGCTGTGATAAAATTTCTACCATCATTTTGAATGTAAACAAAGAAGAAAATATTAAACTTACAGAAGTAAACATTGAAATTAACTCATAATATTTACCAATATAAATGTCAATGTGAAATGTAAACAAATTTTATATGAAAAGACCTCAATATCAATCAAAATATTAGTTCTTTTTTAATTATGCAGAGCAGTGTAAAAATTAATTAGTGGCAAGAAAGTATATATTCAATGGCTACAATGTAGATCTGTTGATCTCCACTCTTACTATAATTTTAACAAATATATTTTGACCACCATGGAAAGTAAATACATTGATAAGGGTTTATTAATAATAGTAAATTTATAAAGAACTGTTGGCATACCCATATACTCAAAATGTAAACTATAAAACACTATATTTGTAGCAAATAAATTAGCTCAGTTTTCAGATTAAAAATTCAATTTTATATTACAGAACACTCAGATTTAAAAAATGGCTTCACACATTTAGTATTTAACCTACAGTATTTACCATCAATTTCCGATCACACCCCTAACTACAGAATCTGATCAAAATACATGTCACAGCCACAGCCAAGCTTATATTTCAATCAAACATAAACAAAAAGGTAAAAACATACAGTTTGCAAACATTAGGAAAGAATGTACAAATGCATTTTTTCTCATGCACATTTTTGATTGGTCAGTAGCAGTTTTCTTATGATCGTAGAAAGCATTTTTCGTACTCATATGTGGACGTCATCATTATTCTTCTTGTGAAAATGTTAGGCGATTGTAGCATGGCATTTACGCACATAATTTTTTGGCTGGAATTATTCTAGAATAAGTAAACACTGTTCTCATCTATGCAGTATTTCTTGAAAATAATGACTTCAAAGAAAATCACTGAAGAACTTCTGAAAATGGTATACTTTGGAACCTACAAACGTTGCTGCGTAATAAGCACAAATGATCACTGTGGTATCTGCATAGTCATTTTTTCTGTGATTTTTGCAGAGGTTACTATTTTCAAGAATTATCCATTCATACAATCTCATTGAAATAAGAGTGCAGAGGCCTCAATTTGAACTTACCTTTTCTTTGAGATGGATTTTGTTGTCTCCTTCTTACTCATTGCGTCACAATCACTGTTTCTTTGCTAGTAAGAAAAGAAATTAATTAACTCGGTTACTAATTTTGTAACCATTATTTCCACTATGTCTGCAGACTGTGAATAACGGTCCTTCTGAACTTAGTTTTTACTTTGACCAAAATATAATCATACTGTTACCACACAGTTTTGCATCGAACACTAAGATAAAAGCAAATATAGTCTCACAAACGGAAAAGAGACGCTCAGCCATTCAATATATTGATTAATATTGAGTTAATAGAAGATCTCAGAAAATCAATTCCTACAACTATCGCAGTCAATCAATAAAAACAAAGACAGTGCACATCTTTGTAATTTTTCAACTGCGCAAAATCAGTATTAGTTTTGCCATTTCAATATGTGTACAGAAAATTTGTAAAAAATGTTTAGTTCCACGCCTTGGAATTCACAAGTTACTCAACAAGATATTCATTTAACTCATTTATCCAAAATTACCTGACAGCTTTCAAAATTCCCGACAACTCCCAGTTTTCCCGGCTTTCCAGATGGGTGGCAACCCTGCACTGGTAACTGATTATGTGCAAACCATGCACAGAAAAAGATATTTATAGGATGAAAATTATCTCCATTACGGTGTCTACAAAATGATCAGTGTTTCACACTCAAACAACCTAGTCCAATTTCAGTTTTGTTTTGTGTTCCATTAGTTTGCGTACCTTTGTAGACAGTATTACTTATCAGAATGCATCATGCTTTAATGTTTTATTGTTAATCACTATGTTACCTATCACATTACTATTTTTAAATAGTTAATCCATTTACAATCTGTCATGCAAAGAAAAAATTTTGTTTATAGAAGAAATGCGAAAAGCTTCGGCACAGTAAAATACGGGACTAAACTGTTTACTCGTGTATACAGTGACCTGTTCAGTCTGAGGTGTGTGTGAAAAGTGTTCCTTCAGAATTTTATATTTTGTGAGACTTATTTTATTGGCCAGGACACTTAAAATTTGAATGACCGGCACTACTGGCTCAGTAGCGCCTTCGGAACTACATTGACGCCATCTTGGCTGCTGTTGGCCAGACTGCATTTCCTGTGCAGTCAGTTGTTTGTGCACCATCATGGCGGTAAGTGGTGCAATCTAGCACTCGTTTAGCCAATCAGCACTGTTACTTGTAATCATTACGTATATTCTTTTGTTTTTACAGTCCATATCCATTTGCGTGATAAAAAATATGGTCCTATGGGTTGGATTCATGCCGCCATGTTTTGTTTTGTTTGACGACTCATGTTTTGCATCTTGTGTGCTCGGTGTTTAGTACATTGCGCCATTGTGCATGTGTTTTGAATTTGTAAAAAATTAGTGCGTGTGAGAGAGAATTATTTACAATGGTGCCACGGTAGATAGTTTATGTACACAGTTGTGCAGTGGACAACCTACAAACTTTAGTTCGTGTTGTGTTTGTTGCCAGTACACCAGCATTCCTTGTTTTCTACATTGTGGTTTGTGTCTTTTAGAAGTCCATCTTTTGTTTTTATGTAATTGTGAGCTATGCTGTGCGGTGTTACTTAGGGTTCACAGTGGGTTTTTCCACTTACATATTTAATTCAAGTGATGCTAATGTCCGTTAGGCTTTCGTACGCAACTCATCAGTGTTATCAAATTTTGTGGGTTTCTTTATTCTCTAATCTCTTTGCTCATCATGGCTGATGTGCGATCAGCGTTGGTATGCCTTCCCTTAGCAGAGGGTGTCACATTAAGTGAGCCTTTGACCTCGCTCAGTGTGTGATTACCAATCTGTTCGCGACCTCAAAGCAGACTACATCACTATGGACACTGCTACTGATTTGATAGACTTTGATGCTGAGCATGCTGCAAGCCTATAAGTATTTCGACATCATGGCATTGGCTGCTTCCATTGACGAGCCAAAACCTGAGGCCCAATCTGCCTTGACCAAGGTAAGCGCGTCTCGTGTGTCACTGCCTAACTCAATGGGTTCTCAGACAGCTCCGAGATTAGTTTTGCTGCTGCAGTGTATCTGCGTATTGTGGGTTCTGAAGACAAAACTCGTGTCAGTCTATTGATTAGCAAATCTAAGCTGGCTCCTGTCAAAGTTCAGACATTGCCATGTTTGGAGCTTTGTGGTGCCCTCCTCTTGGCTCACCTTCTCCACCATATACTTGAAACTTACACGAATATTTTGACTGCGTCCTCTGTCATGGCTTAGACTGACTCTCAAGTGGTGTTGGCATGGATACATACTTCTCCTCATCAGTTGAAGACCTCCGTAGCCAACAGGATGAGCAACCTTCAAGAACTTGTATCTCCAAAGTTGTGGAGAAATGTTCCTTCTGAACATAACCCTGCTGACTGTGCTTCCTGTGGTATCTTACCTACACAGCTGCTGACTCATCACATGTGTGGCTAAGTGAGCCTCCAGGACAATGACCTCCAAGGTCATCAGAGGTTACAGAAGTAGATTGAGTTGTCCTGGAGATGAAGACTGTCTTCTTAGGCACCTTCATGTTCCCTGATAATTTTTATCAGTTAGCAGCTCATTTCAGCCAGCTGACCAGGTTGCTAAGAGCAACATGCTTTGTAGTGCATTTGCCCACAACTGTCACGCCTCACAAGCCGACGGCCTAATTGGGAGTGTCACCCCTGCTGAGTTAAAGGAGAGTCTACTAATTTGGCTCTTGTTTAACTAATAAACAAAATAAAAATGGGAATTTAAAAAAAGTATAAGTGTATTAGTATTACTTTAAGTAATACTTAAAAAATATTTCACTTTCAACTCATTTAAATAAAAAATATCAACATCATGAAATGCTATATATAATTGATTGTAATCCGAAACTGGATGCAAGCCAACCCAAACCTTTCAAACTGTCTGAAAATTAAAATAATATGACGGAGAATGCAAGACAAATTTTGAATGTCCTGCGCGCACTCGATCAGCTGAGGAGGAGGCGTAGCTTTAGGCTTCAGTGGAGTGAGGAGGGAAACAATATACCCCCCCTCCTTCCAAACCAGTCGGCAGCAGAGGGAGGGTGCACGACATCATGCTGGTTGCTAGGCAACTAGCTCCCTCCCTGCAAGCCATGTAAGGGGAGGACACGAGCTCTTCCAGGTACCACTGAGGACAACCGAAGTTTATGCAATCCATGCTGCATTATCTACATCAATCGACACACACGCTGGCAATGCTGTGCTCGCGTGGCAAATGTGTAGTTAAAAGTAATTCATATTTCACTTAAAAAAGGGTGTTTTTGAGGCAAAGATGAATTTTATAAAGCAATTAAAGTGTACTTCATTAAATTCTCCAATAATTAATCATTCAAAAACACACCCTCTGATTTTCCTGCACACTTACGCCTGATGTGAGTTACACTGTGTTCTGGCGCAATGCTTATGCATTATTAGACTACAAATGTGTAAAATAGACACTTGCAGGATATCAGATTATTCAAAAAATGTGTGTCAATTGAGATAAATTAATATAAATCCTCTGATATCCCCGCAAGAAGTTACTGAAAATGAACTTTACACTTGGTAATACAAGTTGCTCAATGTTCAAACAAGTTTTGTGCGACAAGGGGAGGTTACGTATACGCATCTGGGCATATAATTTTATTTGCAAGGATGCTGTCTGTTGAATAAAATTACTATTTTGTTATAAAATCTTGTTTATTTTATGCTAGATACGAATAAATGTCAACTTTAAGCGGGAAAAGACCTTTAATTACAAAAATATTTTTGCAAAAAATAATTCATAATTCCTTGTTAAAATGTATTGCGTAACATTTTCAGATGAATTCATTTGCATTGAAATACGAGTGACTATAGGTGCAACTATTTTGAGTGGCGAATAATCTTGATAAAATTTCTACCTCAGCCGGCATGTAAAGATGTGGAAGCAAGTGCGCGGTCAAGAGAGAGAGATAGCAGATTTTTTTTGCTAGACAATAGCTTCTCCACTTGAACACTTGTAAGGGTAGGAAGAAAGGTGCGGGCTGAGAAAGATGGAAAGAGAGAGAGGACACAAGGACACCACACTGGTTGCTAGGTATCTGGTTCCCCTCACGTCAGGCATGTAGGAAAGGTAGCATGCCAGTCCGTCAGCTGAAGTGCCACGCCGGAGTGGTGATAAATGGCAGCACGTTTGATGTATTTCACATCCAAACAGATGTTTGCATAAACAGCATGCTTAAAAACGATCGTTGCAGGAAATATTAGGTGACAGGACTGAAATATATTTTGATAGATGATACATCCAATAAACAATAAAAGCAAGAAATGTTGTCATTATTTATTTAGGAATTTCGCAGGGACCCCAGAAAATTAACTGTGGATATGGTTTATCGGTACATCCATTTTCAGTACATCGAGAGTCCGCTGTACTAAGGAGTTCCCCTTTCCAGCTACACAAATGCAACCGATTGGTTAGGCAATAGATATGCAGGGAATTCCCTTCTCTAGTCTCTAGTCACGAGTTATCTGGTTAGATACACAGTAATGTGGCAAGTAGCTACAAACTGTTTTCTACTGAAATGTCAAAAGAATTGATACAAGTATTAAAAATTTTAGTGTTGCTATATAATAGATAATTCAGTTTATTACAAGGAATTACCATAGCTAGAATGGTAAGTGGAGTGTTTTACCTTGTAAATGAAAAAGTTACAGTCCATTAAGTAAACACATATTGTGTTTGCAATCAATATATAAAGTGTGGTGTGCATTTTAATAGCAACATTTTGAAAAGTGTAGTAAAAGACATATTAAAATATCTGAGATTCTAGGAACACATCATATTCAAAATACCGAAAGTGCATGGGAGTGGACGTAAGATGGCAAATGAGTGGAGAGAAGTAACAAAAATTGATGGTGATTCAAAATGCAGATGTTAACATTTTGAATTGACTTTACGTTGCAAGATAGAAAGGATAAGAACTCACCTACAGAAATGTTCAGCTAGAAAGGTTAATATATAGAGTAAACTAATATTTTGTTTAAATATCCTCTGATTTTTTTGCAAGAGGTCACCAAACATTGAATTTTTACAACGAAAAACTTAGGCTGTGTCCAATATTAACGTTTTTGTAACTGATTGGCGACAAATGAGGTTGCAGATACCTTTCTGTGGTATCTTTATATTCGGAAGACATCCGGTTATTAACATAAACTAATATTTCACTGAAATATTGTCAGATTTCTTTTACAAGAGGCTACCAAACATTGAATTTTTACTTGGAAGAAAGTAGGCAGTGTCCAATGTTGTTTTTGTAATTTATTGGTGACAAAGGACATGGCAGACACCTTACTGTGGTATAATTTTATTCAAAAGATATTTCCTTATTAACATAAATTAATATTTTGTTGAAACATTCTCACATTTTCCTATAAGACGACACCAAACATAGAATTTTTGCTCGGAAAAATTAAGCCATGTCCAATGCCAACGTTTTTGTGATTGATTTAACGACAAAGGAAGTCGCAGATACGCTCCTGTAGTATAACTTTATTCAGAAGACATTTTTTAATTACTATTAATTAATATTTTGTTGAAATATCCTCAGATTTTTTGCAGTAAGCCACCAAACACTGAATTTTCGCTCGAAAAAAAAAAACAAGGTGTTTAGAGTTTTAGTTTTTATAAATTGGTTGGTGACAAATGAGGTTGCAGATACCCTTTTGATGTATCATTTTATTCAAAAGACGTTCAACTATTGAATTAAATTAAGATATCATGTAAAAATCATGTTTATTTTATGCCAGAAACGATTGAACATGGACTTACAATGCTCAGTAAATCCTTGCGCTGCTTGATGTTTTTAACAATTTGAGTGACAAGGGGAAGTTAAGTATATATAGCATTTCTGGTACCATTTTTATCAGAAGATATCTGTCTATTAAAATAAATTTATATTTAATATTAAAAAAGTGTCATTTTTGCACTAGAGACGATTACACATGGACTTAATGCAAAAAATTGCAAATTTTAATGTACAGGGGTCTGGGAGGGTCAAAATTGGTCCGAAATCCCCCAAAATATCTATAGCAACTAACCTAACATAACAACCTCATTTCTGAAAACTGTGAGGGGTTTAGTAAGGTTCTACTGTATGCCAAAGGAATATATCACTCTGACAAATATCTGTTCACAATTTGCGGTGGTGGCCTAACTCTCATATAACACACATGCATGCACGTGCACATGCAAATTCGTACATGCACACACACGTTGCAACAACAGCTCAAGCTACCAGAGTGTGATGTAAAACAAAGGCTGTACTACAAGTTAAACCTTCTGCTGTAGTGTTGAGGTACATTGGTATAGGGATAGTAAGGAAAAAACATGAGCAAATGTGCAGCAGAATTTTGGGTTGTCAATATGGCTAGATATCTACCTTCCCACCAGATTCCGGTGTGGTGGATGGCCTCGTTATGTGGCTACTCCTTATGGGTAACCAACTGGCTGCGCCTCAAGGAAAGCCTGGCAGGGAAGTGTTCTGGTGGGGTCTGTAATTGGTGGAACTGTGATCCTGCATACAATCATTAACAGTACCCAGCCACTGATTTTATGTATGTGCCAACACGTGCCCAATGATGTGCACACTGCTGGTCATAGGCAAATAGAAAGTAGGTATCACACAATACTCCTCATTTGAATACATAACTTGCAAGCATTGGTATGCTAACCCATGCTACAGTATGTGTGGTGACAAAAATCGAGAGTAAAGAGACAGTTCATTCTCTAGGCATGTTACAACCCCGACCCAAGTTATTAGTTAAATTCTTAATAGTCTAACCTGCAAATGGTGAATTACCAATCTGTGCCCTAGTGTTTGTGGTGACTACACTTGGAAGGAAAGGGTGACAGATCATTGCCAAGAAGTATCCTGCACACTGCACCACAGTTATTCAATTAAGACAGTAGAATGAGCAAATAGGCTGAGCTGGGTGGATTGTGCTTTGGTGAATTCCATGATTCAGCTCATTTGAGCACCTCAGTTCCTACGACAGAAAGGTTGGGGAAGGTGGGAATAAGGCCTTGTTCCATTGGCCTGCAACAGGTTTGAAACTGAGTTAATCACTCAGTTCCTTGATGCCTATGCACTGCTGGCAGCATGGCTGCAACAATCATCAATGGCATCCAACTATCACTGTAACAGAATCAGCATTTAGGCCAACAACTTCCATCGAAAACTAGATAGTGGGGTGGCCTCCAGCTGAATTAACAAGAGCCTATTTATTAAGATAGTGAGGAAGTCTTCAATTTTCCCAATTCCCCACATCTTTGAATGGCAGCTGTCCTGCCCCCAGCCACCTAGATGTTGACGGAGGTAAGAATATACTGCTGCACAGAAGTGACTGTGCCAATAAAGAAAATCCATCTGCTAAAGGATTCACTGTCAGGCAACAACCAGGTTCCCACTAAGGGTGGGTTAGTTCATATTCTTCAGGAACAGAACTCCAGCTTGCATACCCTTTTGGTAATGCTGAAAATTTCTTTTTCTCTCACAAAAAAAAAAAAAAAACAGACATAACCAGGCTGGCCGCCAGAGGCCAAAATGAGATTACAAGTGAAGCAGGAGTGGAAAACATACAAGAGATAGCGGTAGGGGATTGGTGTTGAGTGGTATGCACGACCTGCATAGGATGAAGGAAGAAAATCCAAGTAGTGATCCATTTTACAAACACCTGCTAGGCTGAGAGCAAGAGGTGTACTGCATCACTGGTTTATACAACAGCCAGGGAGGATATGTTAAATGCACTGATAGCAAAAAATGCACATACAGTCATGCTATTGTACAGGAATATATCAACAAATACAAACTTGCACCCCATCACGTCACCTTTACTGTTTCACCACCACTCTGCATCACACCGTTGTTAAGTCAAACTGCAGTGTCTGTGTGAACAAACTGGTCAACCCTTCCCATAAAAAAATGACGTCACATTTATGTCAGTGCAGAACTGCTAAAAATATCCAGGACATGAAAGTTTACTCATATGAAATGTGTATTTCTGTAAATATGATTTGAACAAAGGCAAAGTCATACCACAAATAATTCTATATATATATATAATTCTATATATATATACACATATACACNTGTATTTCTGTAAATATGATTTGAACAAAGGCAAAGTCATACCACAAATAATTCTATATATATATATAATTCTATATATATATATACACATACACACACACACACACACACAAACAGAGCAGAGTAGAGCACCCCTCAACCGGAATCATCGGGGGAAGGGGTATTCCGGTTGTGGGAAATGAGGGTGGGATGGTGTGAAAAATTACACATTTTTAGTCTGAACTAGTGTTTTTTTATATATATATATGTGGCACACAATTTTAACTTAAGAAATTGATGAGTGTCAATTATTAGTTTTACCATTAAAGTTACAAAAGCATTAAAAAAAACACTACGTACTGTTCATGAAATGTGAGTCATAAAACTTCCGGCACTGCGTTAATGACCTTCATTCTCAACCTGCTAACGGGTTCTTATCTCTTCGCGCGCATGTCTGAGTGAGTAAGCGAGTTCTGGAGAAAATCTAGGGCTGCAGCGGTGACATCATGTTACCGTTTGTGTTGACGTGCAACGGTATAACTTCCCGAAGTATAGTCAATTCCGTGAACAGTCTTTCCGTTACTGCATGGTTCGTCGGCACAATATACATTTACAAGAGCGGGGCTGACATATTATAGATACGTATTTTGGAGTGTATAGGCTGTACATTATTACAAAAAATTGACAAAAAAAGTGGGGTGCGGCTTATTTACGAGATATTGGCATAAGAAAATTCTTCCTCCTAAACCATGTTCAGAAATTATTCAACAAACAGTACAATCTAATGTTTTAACTTAGTTTCTAAAGAAGTAAAAAAAATAACAACAAATTAATAGCTCATCACTTGTATTTAAAAGCATATGGGTCGCACCATACTTTAGCCTGGCTGTCCTCAACAGTTCTGCTTTGTATCACCTCCAGCCGCCTCAGCTGGCTTGCTTCCTTTCTGCTTTTTCTTTCTCCCTCTCGCTTGGCGTCCTTCCTTTCCACCTCCATCCCCTTCCCTTGTTCACAACCTCAGCCTCCCAGCACAAAGCAAGCTTGCTTGCTCGCTCCCTTTCTTTTCTTTCTCCCTCCTCCATACTCTATTTTGTTTGTCATGCTGTCTCTCTCTGGTCGAATGAGAGCGCAAGTAGTAGCTGTGTATGTGTGATGCCGCACGCACCATGCACCATACCATTGCCTGCCTGGCGACAGCCGGCCGAACTGGCAGGCTACGCATGGCGCACATGGTTCGCAATTCAAACGCAGTGTTAAGGTGTTTTGAAATAAATACAAAAGTTTTATTTACGTGAAATACTGCGCTGTTGCCACTTTTCAGAAAGCAAAGGCCAGGAGGCGCGGCAACGATAACACTCAACTGTAAATTAATTAGTTTGACGTCTTAGCTTGCTGTTGCCACACTAGCACGATGAGGCCCGGCAATATTTACGGGAATACAAAAATTCAGTGCGGCCTATACTTGAAATATTAATTATCCCAAATTTTTCATCAAAAACTTTTGGTGCGGTCTATACACGCCAAAATATGGTACATTTGAACTAACACGTTAGAACACTAAATTCTTAAAGTCACACCACTAAAAACAATGGCATGTGTCGCATATTGCCATTAGACACTGTCACTTGTGTCTTTATGCAGCTTGTTTACCAGATAGTGGGCATGTACAGTCTGGTGTGAGCAACGAAAAACCTCTCGCGAGCGTGGGAAAGTTATGGCACAACTCTGCAACGTTTGAATTTTTTTCGTAAAATTAGTTCCGGATAAAGGAAGTTCCGTTCGAGGGAATTCTGGTTAAGGGGTGCTCTACTGTATGTGTGTGTCTATATATATATATATATATATATATATCTGTACCTCGGAGGGATACAACACTATGTCCATTTTCATAACTTTACAGGAGAGGAGTTTTAAACATTTTTTCAACAAAAAGTGTTATTGGCACAGCTATTTATTGAGATGTTGAAACAATATTTTACCAGAACATTCTATTTATTGTTATTTACATCATGCAGTTGTTATAAAATAAAAAAAA
>NQII01000026.1:981041-1188666 GCA_002778355.1 Clitarchus hookeri | reverse complement strand
TTTTTTTTTTTTTTTTTGCAAAACATTGTGTTAATATGTTTAATACACAAACTGTATTCACATGTATAGACACAAACAAGCATGCTTGCACACACACATGCACACAAACATGTAAATCCTGAATATATACAACATTCTGCTGAGCAACCATGTAATGATACATGATGACTTCATTTTGGTCTATCATGCTAAATGTATGAAAGAGAAAAACATTAATTCCAAAATAAAATACTTGCAATTATCTGCTTTTCTGGCTTCATCTCCAGTCTGCTTGTACCCAAATATCAAATCTATCCAGTGATGTAAATTCCTAGACACATAGTCAGATTCCAGTGCCAGTCGATGTTTCTTCACAAAGTCTTCAGGACCTGTTTGAAAAATAAAATTTTTTAATACACTTTTATTAGAAGGTGGAGGGAGGCAATAAATATATTGTACTGCTTGTTTAGAAAGGTAAACTTAGGGCCATATGCAGAGACCTTCCTTTTTCATGAAGGCATCCTTACAATCAAATTTGAAGACTTAAGTACAATGCCAGAATCTCCTTTAAACAATCCTTGTTGAAGGCATCCTTTATTTAAAGGAAAGGAAGTGGTGAGAAATAAGGCAACCAAATGCGTACCTTTTAGCTTCCTTAAGCAGGATAGTGGATGACCGTTCGACAAAAATGACTCCCTGATAAGTTGTAACGTTCAATTAAAGAGCAATTGTGACTTATGCTACTTGTAAATGATGAACATGTATTGTAATTAACGCATGGGAATGTTTCACTGCATATTTTCACCTCTGGAATATTAATATGGTAGTCTCATTATGTTCAGTGTAATGTGTTATGTATACATCTGCATTATTATTGTGGCAAATCCATTTCAGGTTCGTGCTTAAAAAAGGATGCAATAAATAAATAACTAAAATAACCCCCCTACCCTTTTTCTTGTTTCTCACGTGTCCACAATTCCAAGCAACAATCTCTAACCTAGCACGTACTGTCAAACGGGTTTGCTTAATGCTGATGTTTATGATGGAGTACGAAATGCCAAGGTTATCTGACGAAGATCTTTTGAANATGCTGATGTTTATGATGGAGTACGAAATGCCAAGGTTATCTGACGAAGATCTTTTGAAATTTCTTCAGCATGTCGAGAATCATGAACATAATGAATGTCCTCATCTTTTTCTAGGTTGCTTATACAAATACACTGAGGTTGTTTTTTGAAATCATAATGAATGTCCTCATCTTTTTCTAGGTTGCTTATACAAATACACCGAGGTTGTTTTTTGAAATTCATACGTATTTTGGTTGTAAAATGAGACTAAAGTTTGCATAAACTTTCTGATGTTATTGCAAACCATTCACTTTAAATGACTGATATAACCTTGCTGTGGTGTATGAACATGTTAACAGCTACTATTCTCACGTGTAAATATTTAGGATCGTACAATTATGGTAACAGAACATGAAACATTTCCTTAACACACGTACATACAAGCATTGCACAGTGTACCATTGCATGTAATTGTTTACATTTATATTACAGATGATTCTGCTTATTAAACAAATTAACTCAAATGCTGTATACTTCCATACCTTGGTAACATCAGGTTTTGAATTGCATTCACATTCTATTTGGGCCCATGCCTGCTTTTTGGCGGTCCAGTTACTGTAATCAGTCTTCTAATTTCAATAACTTTCGCCCACGTAGGGACGAACCCAAATAAAATACTTTGTTCATTGTTTGAAAAACGCTCACACTTTTCGGCTGATGCTATTTTTCATATTAAAACAATACATCACTATAGACTATATAATAACATTAGGGTAGACACAATATTGCACTTCTTTCTATTGGCTATTAACTGTTGTAATGCTGCACGTCAAGGTATTGAAGGCTGCAAATTACCACTCGGTTAGCTCAATGGTAGCAACATGAAACTCTTTAAAAAAAAAAAAGACGCTAATTCAATATTTAAAAAAG
This sequence comes from Clitarchus hookeri, assembly GCA_002778355.1. Taxonomy (NCBI): domain Eukaryota; kingdom Metazoa; phylum Arthropoda; class Insecta; order Phasmatodea; family Phasmatidae; genus Clitarchus; species Clitarchus hookeri. The sequence continues at coordinate 1,186,690 of NQII01000026.1, read as the reverse complement.
AAGTCAAGTTCCGGTTTATTGGTTCTATACTTTTTATTTACCAATCCAGTGAAACAGTTCACATACTATCTTCAGGTATGTCTGGTATGAACATGTTCACAGATACACTACACAGACAAAGTAGAGAGCAGCGCCACAGACCTCCCACACCAGCTAAGAAATAATCTAACAAGTGCAAGTTTGCCGGTGTGGGCGTTATGCGCCAAGCCCGACGCAGCCTAGGTGAGCACTGAGAGTCTACTGCCGAAGGGTGTCAACTGCTTTTCATCCACTGCTACGAGCACTGGATGACGACTGCTGGACGGCAACAGGCACACGTGTATTTATCGCGTGCCTATCACCCCCCCTCCTAAGATAAGCGCATGGCAGCCAACATCTGCCAGCAGCGCCATTCAAACTGCATCATAGCCCGCTTAACTGTGCCGTCAGTTAAAATAATCAAACTACTGGAACAAAACTGTCGACATAGTTTGGAAAGGCTTGTAATCTAATGTTGACGCGTAACACAAACTACGAATTTCTGAAACGGCAACCGGATGCCTGATAAACGTTAAACTGCAAACGTACGCCCGATAACGATAAACGAACCACCACGGCTTTAATTTTGAATGTCAATAAAATATTACGAAACCCCGTTAAACGAAAGAAAATGAACCGTGCATCCCAAAAATTTATCATACTGCGTCATTACACTATGACGTTTCCGTGACGTCACTAAGGTTAGAGTGTCTTCAGTACACAATCGACCTTCCTTGCTAAAGGGATGCTGTAAACCTTTCTTACGCTAAGGAAAGGAGCGACCAAGGATTTTCGCATCTCTGCAATGTACTTTAAGAAAAGGAATGCTGCCTTCCTTCTGGAAGGAAGCCTTGAAGAACAAGAAAAGGAGCATCTCAGCATATGGCTGTTGGCCTCTGTTGAATGAAAAAGTTAAGGGTATAACGTTTAATAGTTCACAATTTAAAAAAGTTTATGACATCTGGTATCCAAGATGATTCCACATACTGAAATTTGGAAGTTTTACTAAGTGATGTAGAGAATTATTTTACTTTACTTCATCTATGCATAAAGTAATATTCCCATGGTTTATTTATTTTCAATAGTGATCCTTGATTTGAAAAACAAGAAATCCTATAATTACACCCATGTTTCTTTTCTACGCATTTGAGTAATTTATTGGTATTGTAAACTGTTATTTAACATACTTTACATAGTTTATACTGTTACACATTGTTACTCTTTTTATTTCTCAGTGAGCGCAATATTTAATGTCTATTTCAACTCTAGTTAACGTCCTTCTTTATATCTCTGTTTGGTTATTGTCAATTAACTCATACTCATCATTAACACGCGTTCAGTCTATCAGTTGCCATTATTTGTAATGTCTTTCACTCATGCATCCAGTACAATAGTCCAGCCTGCAGTCATACTCTTCACTGCTCTGATGTTCGCAGCCGCAGATTTCCCAACCGCTAGTCACTTCTCTTCTCGCTAGTCTTCTATAGCTGAAACTCATCCATTCACCAACTGCCGGCTCGGAGGCCCGACACACTTTTTATAGCAGCTGGCCTTGACCTGGAAAGTTCGCAGCACCCCGAGTCTAGCTGAGACACACTAAAGCAGCAAACCACTAAAAAATTCTTCAGATAAATGCAGAAACTTAATACAGCAAGGGTCAGCAGCGCACGCCGCAAAAGGGATTATCGCGTCGGCTTGCTTTTTGTAACAGATACGCAGTTCACTCGCCTGTCATTCAAAACATTCCACTGACATGCTGCCACTGCTATCACTTGCCCTTCACTTCCACTCGTTCGCGCGGGATGCAAAGCAGCGAGTGCGTAACAATATGAATAGTTATGATTGTGTGTATGATTTGGAACTGAAGAAATTAATTTAATAAGTGGTATTTTCTCTTTGACGATCACAGACATAATATTTTACATTGGAATCTGAAATTTTATTAGCCTGATCTTATTATTGTTTTGGAATGCAAGTTATTTCTTTTTTTATCTATGTATATGTTAATTTCCTGTAGTGAAAGGAAAATATTATTATTTGTGATGTTCTTGGTTGTAATAATAAGTGCAGACTTGCTACTTTCCATAGCAAATTTTAATTGTAATTTAACTGCACCATCATAACTATAGATAAATATAAATGCAACCAAGAAATTTAGTTTATGACAAGAAGCATAGGCATGAGACATAAGAGGCTCCAAAATGCTCAATTATTTTTAGTGCATTTGAAGCCTGAAGCCGGCACCTTGCCTAGCGGCGCCATGTCAAGGCGATGTTAATTCTCCGCAGCACGCGAGAAAGTCCATGCTACATCGCTACATTTGGTAAAAGAGTTATTTTTATAAATAAATTCTTCCAAGTTTTGTTCCAGTTATGACATCACCTTTTCATGAACGAACTGCTCATATGTTCAATATCCCCAGGAACTTTCCTTTTTAAGCTCACCGCCGATTCTATTTATGGGAATAATCACTTAAGCTCCAAAGAGCGATTACATAGGCCTAATAAAAACATTTTCAAGAGTTTTTTTTCCAATCGCCTTATATATTCCACATTGTACAAAAGGTGATGATTCTCAAATATAGACATGTATAATAGGGTGGGCCAAAATTTTTTTATTTTATTTTATTTGCTATACTGCGGAAAACTTGCCTCTAGGGTAGCTTAGTAAAATGCAAAAACAAATTAAATAAATTTTTTAGGTCTTGCAGTAGCGCATTGCACTTGAATATTTAAAATTTATTGAAAAAGTAATAGTTTTCATTGATTTTTTAAAGCTATAAGCGATAAAGATAAAAAAACTGCTACAATGAAAAAGCTTTAAAAGAAAGACAATAAAGCACGGAATAAAAAACAACCTAAATTACTTCATTTAAGGTAGCGCAAAGCATTTAAAAAATCTACATCCCGCGATGCGCATGCGTGTGCTTTGTGAGACAGCAGTTTGTGTCAGTTGTTTACTAGACTAGCGGTGTGTTGTTCCTGTGAGTTTTAATCGCGTTTCTTAAAGACTGATTAGATTAATTAGTGATTTGATTAATTGATTATATTAACCACTGTGTCATGGATGTTTCCAAGAAAATTACTCGCAGCGACTGTAACTGCCAGTTATTTGGCCAACCAAAGGAGTTATCTGCGAATAAACTTCCAACTTATGAAAACGTTCTCGAGTGTTGTTTCTATGAAAATTACAACNAATAAAGCACGGAATAAAAAACAACCTAAATTACTTCATTTAAGGTAGCGCAAAGCATTTAAAAAATCTACATCCCACAATGCACTGCGCGATGCGCATGTGTGTGCTTCGTGAGACAGCAGTTTGTGTCAGTTGTTTACTAGACTAGCGGTGTGTTGTTCCTGTGAGTTTTAATAGCGTTTCTTAAAGACTGATTAGATTAATTAGTGATTTGATTAATTGATTATATTAACCACTGTGTCATGGATGTTTCCAAGAAAATTACTCGCAGCGACTTTAACTGCCTGTTATTTGGCCACCCAAAGGAGTTATCTGCGAATAAACTTCCAACTTATGAAAACGTTCTCGAGTGTTGTTTCTATGAAAATTACAACTTAGCCTTGAAATCAAACAGGTCAGTTAATTTTTCTCAGGTTTAGAATATTGTTGGTTGCACCGCAAGTTAAATCTGTGTTTGATAAAGCTTCAATACCAACAGTAACACCTTACAGAATTGTTCAGTTAATAAATGCATAACATGACAGTTATCGTAATCTTATGAAGTCCTTTAAGCATGATAAAGAAAAGGAAAAGTTCAAAAAGGGTGTTTAAAAAAAAAAATCGCTGTTATTGTTTGATGCCTCTGCGTGTAAATGCAAAATAACATTAGACTGCAATTGTGAAATGGTCACTAAGGTTTGTAAGTGTCCTGTTTATATTATCCGTAACTGTGAAAAAGCAAAAAAGATACCCATCATTGAACTAAAATTCTTGTACTTCCAAAGAATGCATGACATAGGTAAAATTGGAAGTGTGGACGTAAAGGAAACAAAAAAAATTACCCAAAGACATGATAGGAAGTTGGTTGAACATAAAAGAACTCAGTCCACTATTCATTTATTATCACAGCCATCTTGCTCAAAACATGCAGATGCAGAAACTTTCCTGCCATCTGAAGACATTGAAGATGACAACGATGAAGATTTTGAAGAACTTAAGCCTAAAATTAAGTCACCATGGCAGATGCGTATTAAATTGAAAAATACTGCGCTGACTAGTGATTGCTTTGGATTATCAGATAGAGCAACGGCAGCTAATGATGACCACACCCATGTTGCTAACAAAAATAAACTTAGAAGGGAAAAAATTGTTAACTGCTCAGAACTTCAAATGCAGAACAAGGACAAGCATAACCCACTTCAAGGACTATATTTTGATGGGAGGAAGGATAACACTCTAGTGATTGAAAAAGTTAACTCAAAGAAGTTTCGAAGAACAATAAAAGAGGAACATTACTCAATTTTACAAGAACCAGGTTCTGTGTACGTTGGTCATGTTTCACCCTCTTCTGGGTCTGCTCAAAACATTGCCAATAGCATTCTTTCTTATTTGACTGAAGCTGGATTTTCACTTCATGAACTGGACATAATTGGATGTGATGGCACCATTACTAATATGGGGTGGAAAACCGGTGTTATTCGCACAATTGAAGAACAAGTTAAAATACCACTACAGTGGGGGGTGTGCCTCTTACATTTCAATGAACTGCCATTCTGGCATTTATTTCAAACTTTAGATGGTGAAACGACTGGGCTAAAATCATTTAGTGGTCCGATTGGCACACAGCTCAGTAAATGTGAGAAACTCCCAGTGGTAAATTTTGACAGTGTTGAGTGTGAGATTCCAAAAAATGACCGACAAATTTTAAGCAAAGATCAGCACTACCTGCTGGACATAAGTTCTGCTATAAAATCAGGCAGCTGTCCTGAAGATTTATCTGTTCGTGAGCCTTTCCCACTCAAGGTGGTTGACAATGGCGAACAGAGTTCTTCGATTGTATTTCAGTATTGAAAACCCAACAGACGAACACAAGATTTTATTAATTTTTCCTAAAGTCATATGTACCTGTATGGTTTCATATCAAAAAAGGNTTTAAGCAAAGATCAGCACTACCTGCTGGACATAAGTTCTGCTATAAAATCAGGCAGCTGTCCTGAAGATTTATCTGTTCGTGAGCCTTTCCCACTCAAGGTGGTTGACAATGGCGAACAGAGTTCTTCGATTGTATTTCAGTATTGAAAACCCAACAGACGAACACAAGATTTTATTTATTTTTCCTAAAGTCATATGTACCTGTATGGTTTCATATCAAAAAAGGTAAATACTTCACAAATGAACCAGAACATGTATTTGAAGTTATAAAATCGTCAAGATTCCTGCCCGAAAACTTGCTGAAAGTCATTGACCCAGTAATTGAGATAAACACATTTTTTGCCCATCCAGAAAACCCAAAATCAATTTCCTAGCTACAGGTACAGACCACATCGAAATGATTCACTGGAACACAACTACACTCCACCTTTGCTGCGAAGAGTCACCGATCCAGAGATTTGGTCTAGGGTCCAATCAGGTGGAACAGCAGCTGAGTGGAACTTTGACCAATTCCCATGTCACACCCAAGTAGTAGAACGATGCGTGAAGCTGGTAACAGAGGCATGACAAAAAGTCGTCGGCTCCGATTCCAGAGATGATTTTATAAGAACTACACTTCTCTCAAGATCTTCAATGCCTAATTTTTCAAGCAAATCTTATTCAAACTACCAAAAGACAGTAAAGACGAGTAAAGGACTATATTTCATAACAAACTGAAATTTTGCACAATCAGGAAAATGATTTTTGTTTCAATGCAAATATGTCAATTTAAAAAAAAATGTTTTTTTTGAACGCAATACGCTACTAATAAATTGTAAAATGTATTCTTTTTTTCATTTATTTATNAAAAAAAAAATGTTTTTTTTGAACGCAATACGCTACTAATAAATTGTAAAATGTATTCTTTTTTTCATTTATTTATCATTCCTATACTTTGTACTTTGTTCTACTAAAATATGTCTATAGCTACTCGTTATACAAGTTATTTGATTTATTTCCATTTATTAGAAAAATAATAAAAATCGTATATTTTCTCAAATTCGAGGGCCAATGTGCTACCGCCAGACGTAAAAATTTATTTATTTTGTTTTTGCATTTTACTAAGCTACCGTATAGGCAAGTTTTCCATGGTATAGCAAATCAAAAAACAAAAATTTTTTTGGCCACCCTAATACATAAGTTGAATACTTTTGATTTTTACAAATTTTTCACTCTTCATAAATTGTTTCATTAAATTTAATTTTTGTGTTTATCTTTTCTATGTTATACAGTAAGAGTAAACTTAAATATTTTGTCATGTTTATTTTTTCAATGGCAAATGGTAGCAGTGCTTCAGAAACTAATAACTTTTGTAGAAGTGGAGGGAAATAACGTACATCAAGCCTACACCTACAAGAGAAATTGGTGCTATTACGTAGAACCACAAAAAAGAGCTTCCTGCAAACAAATAAAAAAGATTGGTATATCAATTGTACAATGTATGAAACTTTAAGAGTTGTACCAAAAAAATTTTTTCAACCATGAAATGTAGCAGTACATGTGAAGCTTATTTCCTGCGAAGCTCTGCCCAATGAGAAATATGTGGAAGGGCAAAATGACATACCACAGTTTACTCAATTACCAGGCAATACGAAATGTATGGCAAATTGAATGACAGCTGTTCGGAAATGCTTCAGTGCGTAACAAAGATGTGCTTATTCACACACCAGCACCAGAGGGGGAAGTTATTTTNAGCTGTTCGGAAATGCTTCAGTGCGTAACAAAGATGTGCTTATTCACACACCAGCACCAGAGGGGGAAGTTATTTTTAGTGCGGAGGAAACACACTGACGCACACAGACACAAGTTTTTTTAAACTAAAAATCAGAATTAACGCAACATTCAAACCAATTTAAATCTGAACTAGCACTATTCGCATCACAACAGGAAACACGTCAGATGCACCAAAACAGAAAATCAGTTCTATCAAAAGCTAAAAATATAACAAGTTCAAGCCAAAACTACAAATACACACCAGAATTTAGTATCCATATCTACAGNTATCAAAAGCTAAAAATATAACAAGTTCAAGCCAAAACTACAAATACACACCAGAATTTAGTATCCATATCTACAGAATTGCATAAAAACCAAGACAAGAAGAAGAAGTAGTACAGCTATCAGGTTTTGAAGTTCGAGTTTAAGAAGTAGAAAATAAAACTTCTAGTAATGTAACTAACAGTGCAGAGGTTCTTTAAGTTGTTGATACTCAACAAAACTCAATAGAAAAACAATTTGAAAATTGCCTACTGCAAACAGAGAAAGCTCGCCATGAGGCTAATTTAAAATTGATGTGCAGGTCAGTCCAGAAGTTGAAAAAATTAACCAAATTGATAAAAACAGGTGGACTGCATTTTGAACGNAATTGATGTGCAGGTCAGTCCAGAAGTTGAAAAAATTAACCAAATTGATAAAAACAGGTGGACTGCATTTTGAACGAGGTACAGTTGTGCTTAAATACTAGTATGCATGAAACACCCACTCAAAGAAATGCTGTACCAAGGGAATCAGTAGAGTCTCCAAGTATTACAAATAATCATGATAAATTTCATACATCATCTACAGTACTAAACCCCACAGTAGATTTGCTTCAACACCCTACAAAGCAATGATCAGAAGGATAACTACTTTTTCAGGCCAGACTAATGAAAATCCAGTAACAACAAAAAGGAAGAACATGCTAAATTATTTTCACTATCTCATAGTGACATGTTGAAATGCTGAGTCTAAGCCTCCACTCAACTGCATATTTCTGGTGGGAGGTTGCAAAAGACAACGTTACTGATTAACAAAGCTTCCGAACACAATTTCTTGCCCAATTTTGGTATGCTAAAATTCAGGGCCAAATTTGGTTTCAACCATGACACAAACGCTTTGACCCACTTGAAATAAGAGCATTACAGTGAAATGTATGAGACAACTCGTCACCCCAAAGCCTTGATGGATGATAATGAATTAACAATATGATAATTTCACAGCTTCCTTAAGATACCAAACACAGTTCAATGGCCGTACTTACAATAACTTAGCCGAGTTCAGACAGCACTTATTGCGTACTGATCAGTTGGAAGAATGAAAGTGGAAATTGGAAATAGCAATAACAAAGTAAGTAATCAGGGAGGACGTTATCTTAGGAATACCTTCAACACTAATCAAGGGGAAAATCAGTTCAGACACAAACCTGGATATAAAAATAGGTATCGCAGATCCAAGAAATATTCACAGCTGAACTCACATGAACAATCCAGTCAAACACATGATGCACATAATGAACAAGCTAAGCGAGATCAAACAGGAACTCTGAATTGTGAAGTTGTCCAAGCTACATCTAACCTACAACCCACACAAGGTCCACAACAATTACAACAGTATGTTCTAACACCACCACCTGTACAGCCCGAAATGCTCAAGCAGGGATAGTTCCAAAGGCAGGAACCACTTAATCTGTTAGCTCCTACATTTACTAGACAGCCTTCTCAACTTCTCAACAACAAATTATCTTAAGTAAAAAGACAAATTGAAACGGGCCAGTGAAGATAGTCTCCGAGCCCTGATCCCAATATACTCAGTTTCATTTACGAATGCCGTTTTTTGACAGTTCTAAGAAAGTAGCGCCAGTGTTGTTGCTCTGCTAATGTATCCCTCCACCTCAGCTATTCTGGTATGTCCAAGCCATGCTGTTTGTTATGTCAGCTGTTGACATTATGAGGGTCTGCGATGTTATATGTACAGCTAACTTTGTTTCAAAATGTATGAAATTTTCTGATGCAGCAGAAATTGTAAAATACATGTACATTTGCAGAAACAATTTCTAAAATTTTGTAGTAAATTAAAATGTTCAAAAGTAACAAAAAATTTCAGTTAATATTTTTTAACGACAATAAATTGCCACATACATATTGGTTACAAGGTTTACAACATAGATATCTTTAATTTTTTCTGCACCTGACTGACTGCAGGGAGAGAGTGAGAGTATTACTTAACTTCATATTTAATTTATTGAGGTATTTTACAGGATTCACACACATAAAATTTGTTATATATTTTTTCTTTTGCTGGTAAACACATTAAGAAGTGGAAAGAGGCTGGAAACTTGATTGGAGGTGGGTTTATTCATTATCATTATTTATTTTATAGTAATTTTTTTTCATCCATAGCATGCTTTCCTATTAACTGTAAATTTTAGCTTACAAGATTGCCAGGTATATCTTAAAATTTGTTTTACCATTTCAGTGGTGCTGTTTTTGTTATTTTGTTAAATTTTAATGTTATGAGTTTATTGCTGTATGAATCACCCAAAAAAGGGGTTTGCATCGTGAAAGAAGCAAACAATTGGTACCTTTCCTGCATTATTCTCTGCGACACATGACAATAAGTTACACTTTGAATGTTGCTGCAACACGCTTAAAAATGGTGGATACGCTTTAAGTTCAGCCTCTAATAGTCATTGCTCCAAAAACCCACAGTTAGTATATTTTATATTTAACTTAATAATCATTAGGAATGGGTACACATGCCCGAAATTAAATAACAACACTAGACTCACGTCTAAATGCGCCTTCCATTTTTAAGAATTGTTTTGTACATGGCAAATTACAACATAACTTGACGAGTGATGCGTACTGAAATAATAACTAAATATGACTCCACCTCATCTTCACGTGACTTCACGTCACCCNTTCACGTGACTTCACATCACCCCGGGCGGGGTTTGAACCCATGACGACTTGATTCCAGAGCCAACCAGCATGCCCCTAGGAAAGCGGCACCCAAGGACACGGCAGACAAGGCTGTCCATGCCACTNCCCGGGCGGGGTTTGAACCCATGACGACTTGATTCCAGAGCCAACCAGCATGCCCCTAGGAAAGCGGCACCCAAGGATACGGCAGACAAGGCTGTCCATGCCACTCTCCGGCCAGACCACATGCTTGGTAAACTGAGTGCTAGGATCTCAGGCCTTGTGGTAGGACATGCTTGGTGCGATCTGGTAAATCAGATTGGGGCTACGCTCGGTGCGGCCTAGGTCGGAGCTACGGATTTGGTCAATCTCGTAAGCGCTGGGTCTGCAATGAGAGGGCGTGATCCTTCTTCCCCGCCTACTGGGAGGCTGGGGTGCAGAATGGCCTCACGGCTAAGAGCGCCCCGTTAACAAATAAAAGCACGGCTTTGGTTGTGTATCATATATATACATATATGTCTATGTCACTGTGTCAGACGTCAGGTGCCCATTAATCACCCCTGCGTGCGACAAGCCAGCCACGCAGACCACCGCTGCCCCTAAGCTTGAAGGAGTGATGCAACCCGCATACAAGGAAAACCGCACTTCCATCCTCCCCCACGACAATGCGGTCTGCGCCGCTAAGGGAGGAGCTCTAGCCCAAAAATACCAAACCAGCCAAAGGGTGTGCAGAAGGACTCACAGCCGGCCGTCTATATACGCAAGCGCACGGCTCCCAAACGCCAGTTGATACTCAGCAGCTCGCTCCATCATCTCATGTGCTGGAGCTCTCTGCCTACCGCCTTCCTCAGAAAGGACAACCACTACTTTCTAGAAGTCTTCCAGACCTTTGCCCAGTGACCCACGAAGAAGTCTTCAACCCCTCTTACACTCACCACCACTTTGGTAGTGAACCCCAAATCCCTTCTGGACAACAGCATAGATTCGTTAGGGTCAGTTGTTATCATAGCTATCTATAGCTATGATAGCTAAATANGTGCAGAAGGACTCGCAGCCGGCCGTCTATATACGCAAGCGCACGGCTCCCAAACGCCAGTTGATACTCAGCAGCTCGCTCCATCATCTCATGTGCTGGAGCTCTCTGCCTACCGCCTTCCTCACAAAGGACAACCACTACTTTCTAGAAGTCTTCCAGACCTTTGCCCAGTGACCCACGAAGAAGTCTTCAACCCCTCTTACACTCACCACCACTTTGGTAGTGAACCCCAAGTCCCTTCTGGACAACAGCATAGATTCGTTAGGGTCAGTTGTTATCATAGCTATCTATAGCTATGATAGCTAAATANATCCCTTCTGGACAACAGCATAGATTCGTTAGGGTCAGTTGTTATCATAGCTATCTATAGCTATGATAGCTAAATAGCTATCATAGCTATTTTTCTGCTCTTGTTTCGTTTAGCCCCAGGTCACTTTCACCTGGTTTACCGTAGCTTACTTCCACCCACTACAGTTAATTGACAGCTAGGAATTAGTACCGGCCACCGTATCTATTCCTCTGGGGAATAAACACGTGATCTTACCTAACCCCAAGTACTTATTCTAGGGTGATTGTGACTTCCATCCCCGTAAACGTCAAAGTACTAAAAAGCAGGAGACCGTATCTTTAAACCTCTTTGCCAAAACTAGCATAGGACTGCGGGTTTCCTTAACCGGGCGAACGTAGGTCGCAATACATCATTAGATGGCCACTCATACTGTGGACCAGATAGGTAAAGGTACCTGGTGTGCACGTACGGCAGAACCCCGACCACTAGTAACACACTCCACGAAGCAGCTAGACATCCAGATCAGCCAACCCTTTCCTTCCACAGTGTTGTTATCTTCAACGGTTGGAGAGACAGGTTTGATTCTGGTTGACCAAACCCAGACTGGCTGCACTCATAGCTAGGAAACTTGTCGCCTGCTCTTCCATAGTGTGGTAGACCGTAGTGCTTCCCCGTATGCCCTTCACCCATAGAAGTGGTGCAAGATGGAGAGCTAAGAGCGTGCTACTGCCTTTGAACCTAGCTAATCGTTCTGCAACCCAGTTCCATCTGCCCTCAGCAGCCCCTCCCTGCGGGACTGAACTCACGCCGCCCGACAGCTGGAGAGGCATCATCTCCCGGTTCCCCCTAACTCCCTTTTCCAGCCACCCCACAAGATCGTCGGTGAGCTGCACCCTCTCGTAGTGCGNCAACCCAGTTCCATCTGCCCTCAGCAGCCCCTCCCTGCGGGACTGAACTCACGCCGCCCGACAGCTGGAGAGGCATCATCTCCCGGTTCCCCCTAACTCCCTTTTCCAGCCACCCCACAAGATCGTCGGTGAGCTGCACCCTCTCGTAGTGCGCATATGACTGGGACTTCCAGTGCCATTGGGCATTGCCAGCCCATACTTCAGGCCTAAGTGAACCAGCAGCCCACCGCGGGAGTCAACCAGCCCTAGGACAGGGCACCAGCTCCAGCCAGCAGCAGCAGCAGCTGAGCCAGGATCTACCCTGGGAAATGCCCACTGCAGGTAAAAACGTGCCTTCGTCCACACCATCAGCGAGAAGAGCCATATCACCACACCGATTTTGTACTATGCCATAGGGCTACTCGCCTCAATCGATACCGCAGCAGGGTAACCAATAGGCAGTAAATAATCTATACTTCACTACAGTAAGTTAGCCAGTGCCTCTGTCTGGTACTATAGAACCCTTGTGTGACAGTGATGTCGCCACCATTGTAATCAATGTCGTGCATTAAGAGTTTTCGTGGTGCCCAACATGGGGACACAGCACTTTATTAGGCAAGTGATAAGGCAGAGCCAGGCCAGCACGATCTCGAGAACCCTGATAATTTAGCCGGAAGTCAAACCAATAACCAGCCAGACTTCCGGGAGACTGCAAACACCCTGTGGCGCTCAATTTTACTAACCGAGACATGTCTGAGTTAAATCTAAGCATTGCAAGCCAAGGTGAAGCTGCTGCCGCAATGGATGAGGCCATTGAAATCCGACCTGAAAGGTGCAACATACCCACATGCAATGGAACCGGCGTAAATTTCATTAGTTGCACACACTACATCAGACGCATAAAATTAAACACAAAATTTGGCCACCACTGATATGCCTGCTTATTACAGACCCTATCAAATGTCAGCAAGGAGGTGACACTTCATTATGATGCAAGTCCAGATGATGAAGGAGGAGGGGATTGTAGAACCACCGAACTCACTCTATAATTCCCGAGTTGTTCTAGTGCCAAAAAAGGATGGACAGTTGAGATTCTGTGTAAATAACAAGGACCTAAATGACGTTACGCACCCCATTGCACCTCCGGCCATTAACCTAACCCACATGCTCCGGGATATAGGAGAAACCAAGATCTTCAGTGCCCTACTAGACATGCAGTCGTGTACTGGCCGATTTCAGTACATCCTGACAGTATTGCCTGACAGTACTGCCTTCACCACTCCAGAAGGAGAAACCCTGCAATTTAAGGTAATGCCATTTGGGTTAAAGAATGTCCCGCCACCTTCTGGAGGCTGATGTCCGCAGAGGTTCTAACGGGGACTATATAGGCCAATTCTATTTCATATATCTAGATGATATTGTTGTGTACTCAAAGTCCTGGGAAGAGCATTGCGGACACCTCAAAAGGGTGTTAGAAAGACTCAAATTGTATGGCCTCACCTGTAAACTCTCCAAAAGCCATTTTGCAAAACTCATCATTGACTACCTAGGTCACGTAGAGAACTACGCCCAAGCCGCCTCAATACGAGCCATAGAAGAAGCGGAAGAACCAAGTAACAAGAAACAGCTACGCCGTTTTCTGGGTCTGTGTAACTGGCTATGTGACTTTGTACCAGACATCACTGACAAATGGCGCAGCTAAACCCCCTCCTCGAGAAGGAAACACGTTGGCGGTGGGGAGAAGAACACAGCGATGCATTTCAAAACCTGAAGCAAAGCTTCCAAAATATTGATCAACTCCACAGGCCACAGGAGGACAGCCCCCTTATATTACAGACAGACACCTGTCAGAACGGACTAGGCGCCGTATTATACCAGGAGGACTCCGCCGGGCAGCCCCAGGCCATTGCCTATGCCTGTACCCGCCTAAATTTCACCGAACAGAAGTACTACATAAACGAGCAAGAATGCCTCGCCGTAATCTGGGCAGTGAGAAAATACAGGTACCACTTGGAAGTAAGACATTTCATATTCCATACCGACAGCAAAACATTCCAATGGCTGTATGAGTCGAAGAACGGCAAAGCCAAGTTAGGACGATGGGAGATGTTTCTCACAGAGTTCGACTTTGAAGTGCAAAATTGCCCGGGTAAAACCAATGACTTGTCCAACGCATTATCCCGCCAGCTAAACCTCGGGAGAAGAGGGGGGGGGGGGCACCAAAGAGGACAAGGATTGGGAAAGGATGACCCCTCCTCTTGCCTCACCCAGAAGACCCAAAGAACACCTCCGACTTCTCCAACTACTACTCAGTCGATACCAGATAAGTTACTACCCGCAGAAGGACCCAGATGCACAGCGCCTCCTCGGACATACCCCAGAGATTTGAATTATGAGATGACGCCGTCTGATCTCGAAGCGAACAACCTGGTGCCCAGTGGAAGGTCTGGGTCTCACGCAACCTACGGGCTGACCTTTGCTGACACCACCGCGACCACCAACAGGCCGGTCATCCTGGCATCGTCAGAGACATTGATGAGCAATATACGTGGGATGGGATGAGTCGAGACGTGCGGCAGTACGTAAACATCTGTGAGGCGTGTTGTTGCAGCAAGGCTTACTTCATGCCCCAACCAAGGGGGAAACCCCATCAACCCCACACCGCCTGGACTCATTTAGCAGCTGATCTAATGGGGTCCTACCCCAGGAGCACGTCGGGCAACAGATACCTGCTGGTGGTGATCAATCAGTTTTCCCGCTGGGTTGAAGCCTTCCTGCTACCCAGACAAGAAACACTAAACATAGTGAGAAAATTTGATACCCGCAAGCCATTTTAACTGACAACGGCATGCAATTTACCAGTTGCAAATGGCAGACCGCTTGCAACCTATCGAGGGTGGAGACGTGAACCTCCCTTTCCCCTCTCCCTCATCCACAAGCCAACCCTATTGAGCAGAGAAACCAAGAGCTCAAGAAGAGTCTCCATTTCAGTGTGGGAGACGATCACCACCACTGGGACAAGCACCTGCCAGAGATCTTGTTAACCCTTAGGAGGCAAAACAATGAGGCAGTGAACACCCGCCCCAGCTAGCTTATTCTAGGATGAAATCTCCATCGTCCAGGTGACTGGCAGTGGGAACACGCCCCCACCGAAATGTAGCAATCCGAAGACGTCCGACTAGACGCGCTAGGGTGTCTAGTCGGACGTGACCAGTATATCGCCATGGAAAGTACATCGCCATGACCAGTACATCGCCCAGAAATACACGCAGCCAACTACAGGGGTAAGAAGCTTCCGGATGGGCGAAGTCATGCTACTCCGCAGCCACCTGCTCAGCAGGGCTAAAGGACAATTTAACTTAGGACTAGCCGACAAATGGAAAGAACCCTACACGGTCATGCGACGCCAGGAGAATGTATACTGGGCAGATGATACCAGAGGACACACTCGTAAAGTAACCCGAGGGCAGATGTGCCCTTGCCCCAACAGAACCCAGAACCTCGAAGTGGAAGCACCAGACGACGGAAAAGACGAAGAAGGGAAGAGGGAAGTCGAGCCACTAGCCACCTGGGAGCAAGCAGCCGGCCGGGAGCCCGAACCATGCCTGGACGTCTGGCAGAGAAGCATCCAACTCATGCCAATAAGGAATGAATGTCCAGCATCTCGAGGAGCAATATCCGTCAGAATGCTGCCCTCGACCCCGACTGACTTCTTCAGAAAAGTGGCTGCCAAGCACAGGCACATGACCCCCAACAGATCAGAGCTCTTGTGGCAAAGCCCCTTNATCTCGATGCCGGATGGCCTCGAAACCCCAGCTGCTGACCCAGCTCCCGAGAAGGATGAACACCGCCGTACCAACGAGGTAGGGGAGCTCGAAGAGCCTCTACCTCAGACGGCGACCCCCTACCTCATCTTTTGCTATTAATAGATTTCCATATGTTAATTTAATTGTTTATATATATATATATATATATATATGTCTATAGAGACACATATATATAAAAATATATGTTCCATGTGTCAATTTAATTGTTTATATATATATTCTTATGTTCGGGGTCTATCAACAACTTCAATTTACGTACAATTTTGAATTAACTGAGTTAGAATCAATGAGGCTTTACTTTAGTACAGCNTCTATCAACAACTTCAATTTACGTACAATTTTGAATTAACTGAGTTAGAATCAATGAGGCTTTACTTTAGTACAGCTAGAGAAGAGAATTGCAACCGTTTGTGGCCATAATAAATGCAAGAAACTAATTTTTTTTTTTTACCCATTTCCTTCAAATTTTTTATTTTCTTTTTCCAATAAAATTGTTTACAGTTCCTGCGAAAAGGGTTTTTACTTTGAGGGGATGTTATTCCCAGGGTCGATGGATCGAGAGTTGACTATAGTTGTCTCATTCAGATTGTCTTAACTTC
Source organism: Clitarchus hookeri (assembly GCA_002778355.1). Classification (NCBI taxonomy): domain Eukaryota; kingdom Metazoa; phylum Arthropoda; class Insecta; order Phasmatodea; family Phasmatidae; genus Clitarchus; species Clitarchus hookeri. The sequence goes on along the minus strand of NQII01000026.1, from coordinate 1,170,210 downwards.
AATATTATGTTGACTGACAAAACCCTACTGCAAACAATAAAAGCCTATTTTTTATTTCAAGTTCCTTCATTCTTTCAAAAAAGATACAGTATTGTTCTGTTTTTGTGTCATTTTATAAAAGTTTACACTTAAGTGCTTATTTCATGTTTGTTATGGTTATTTTTGTTTCATTTTATGAAACTTTACACTTACATGCTTGCTTCATGATTATTATGGTTATGATGGCTTACATTAAAACTGCATTTAAGCCATTAAGATAGAAATGGTGATAAAGTGTAGTTTTGAGTACACATATTCAGTAAACTCTCGATTCTAAGACCTTCCATGGTTCCCAGGAAAAGGGTTATTTCGAAGGAGTATATTGGAAAAACCTATTCAATAAATTTGTTTTTCATGGTTCCTCCTTAAAAACGGGTTGTTATTTTGAGACGGTCACTATTCCAGGGGTTTTAGAAACAGGAGTGGACTGTACATGTATTCTATTTTACATGCAAAACTACTGTCCTTATGAAATCTGCATGTTTGTTTCACTAAATATTTAGTTTACTTTTGATCCAATCACAAATATAACTACTAAAAACTTACAATTACAAAAATACACTAAAAATAGTTTACAGCAAATAGTCATAGTTTAACACCATAATTACTGTTGAATAAAACAACGTACAAGCTTGACAGTTGAAATGTATAAGAAACCTGTAAGAAGTTATATTTAATTTTTCACCATTTTTATACCATTAAATCACACAAATGATTTTAAAAAAAAACCAGCAGAACCTACCATCAGCCCATCGAGGAAGTTGCACATCGCCAATCTTGGTCCCATCATGACGATAACCAAAGTTAATTCCATTTAAATTAACCAAGAAGTCACCTGCTTGTTCAGTATCATAGAAAGCTGGGATCAACTCCTTAAAGTCAGACATATTTGTCATTACATTCTTCCACACATCTGGAATGCTAAAACAAAAACAAAATATTTAAAAAAATATTGTTTAAGAGGATTTTATGAAACAAATTACTTCTTTCTTGTTCAACAGTACAAAATCATTGAAAGCTAATATACAGGATGATTCTAAAATCATGGGACAAACATTGAGGGGTAGTAGAGCTCACTAAAACAAACAATTATTGTATAGGAATATATGGGCGGAAGTGACGCGTTGAGGCACAAACACAAAAATAACACATGAAATGCAACACATTGTTTATTTACAACATCGCCGCTAAATGCCTTTTTACAGCAATGTTTATAATAATTGCTCAAAACTGCTACCACCGACAGTAATGCAATCTTGGTAGCGTCGATGAAGTGATGCTGATGCTGATGCAGCAGGACACTGGCGCATCGTTTGACTGCCCTCAACTATCGCCACCATTGTCAGCCAATCACGCCATATGTAGAGGTCGCCAAGCATGCGTGACTGTTGGTGGATGCATTTCCAGCAACTGTTTTAACATTTTCTGTACGGAATCACTCGTTAAGTATGCTGCTAATGAACATTTTATGTTTCCGTTAATGTGTTATGTTTTTGTGTTTGTGCCTCAACGCGTCACTTCCACCCATATATTCCTATACAATAATTGTTTGTTTTAGTGAGCTCTACTACCCCTCAATGATTGTCCCATGATTTTAGAATCATCCTGTATAGGTTCTGCATAAAACACTGAAATAAAAATACTGAAATACAGTACTATACTAATGAAGTAATGAACTTAAGTTGCATCTAAATGGATTTTAACTCAAAACATTATACTGTTTTTCAAAGTTTAAAACACCTGTTTCTTGAACTTCAACTTTTTAAACAGATTATGAAGTAAAAATGTACACGAAGTCATAGCATGAAGTACTACAACCATAAATTTTAATTGGTTCTAAAAGATAAATGTGTTCAGTCTCCTACAACTTGACCAAGCTGGTGGCTATAAACAAAGGAACTAANACTGTTTTTCAAAGTTTAAAACACCTGTTTCTTGAACTTCAACTTTTTAAACAGATTATGAAGTAAAAATGTACACAAAGTCATAACATGAAGTACTACAACCATAAATTTGAATTGGTTCTAAAAGATAAATGTGTTCAGTCTCCTACAACTTGACCAAGCTGGTGGCTATAAACAAAGGAACTAANGAATTGGTTCTAAAAGATAAATGTGTTCAGTCTCCTACAACTTGACCAAGCTGGTGGCTATAAACAAAGGAACTAAACAACAACTAATTTTATGTGACAAAAAAAAAAAATTACATAAATTTTTAGCTCGGTGAAATGCAACACACACTACTCAGTAGATAAAAGTAAGCAAACTTATTTCTGTGGCAGAAAAGAACATAATATTAAAACAAAATCTCAAATTACAGTACTTCTGAAATAGCAAAGATTTAGTCTGCCTACTGTCAGTTTCTTTGTCTACTAACATTATCTTGCCACCTTATGCTGTGGTTGGAGGGTGAAATTAGGACAGAGGAGAGGGAGATTGCATTCTCTCTCAAAGAAACTAGCATGCCAGGGTTTGTCACATCATGNGTGAAATTAGGACAGAGGAGAGGGAGATTGCATTCTCTCTCAAAGAAACTAGCATGCCAGGGTTTGTCACATCATGCAGCTTAAGACAAACTAACTGTACATAGTTGGGGCGTAACAATAAACACATGCCACCCCTCTGATCTTGACAGACCTTGAGGACAATGGAAAACTGTCCAAGTCATTCACAGAGACACACATCACACACCCAGCCTTAGCTTAACAAAGGAGGAAGTATAAAGGCAGAAAGAATGAAGTCCAGATCAAGCATCCTAACTGGGNCACCCAGCCTTAGCTTAACAAAGGAGGAAGTATAAAGGCAGAAAGAATGAAGTCCAGATCAAGCATCCTAACTGGGTTATGATCACAGCAGGTGCAGTACACCAAGAGAGACAGAAATGAACCTAACAAAACTTATGTAACAACAAAAATGGGAATGTAATTATATTTAGTTCATAACATTTTAATTACCTTTAAATAATTGGTCATGATTACGCAGCCCATTGCAAATTATGATAGCACTGTTTAAATTTAAAATTCACTACAAATTTAAAGCTTACCTAGTTTCAAGAAAAGTTAGACAGAAATTAAGTCAAGAGTTAAGAGAATTGGCGTTTAAGCCAACCCCACATAATACCCAATTTTATCGCAGTTTCATAGCAATTTTCTGTAAGTGACATCAGCATCCTNGTTTAAGCCAACCCCACATAATACCCAATTTTATCGCAGTTTCATAGCAATTTTCTGTAAGTGACATCAGCATCCTCACAAGAGGTCTGGCTCAGGGTATAACAGTTTTTATACCAATAGGTATACCTAAAAGCATACCAGACTTCGCGTGAGAGGCCTTCATACTTTGTCGCAACTTACAGTTTTCAATAGTGTAGGTATACTATAACTATTTCTTTTTGCCATATTCATGAGATTAGCAAGATGGCAGATACTCTAGTAACAACCTCAAACTGTGTATGTTCATTTAAATAAAAATTATGGGTTTTGTTAAAAGTATGTGTGCCCCACAAGGCACTTAATGACAGCATATATAACCTGAATCTCTTCAAATAACTAGCAGTCTTAGTAAGACAATGGAAACTAATAAAAAATATTGTATAACACTAAGGCAGTACACATATGCATATTTTGTAAATCAAAACCAGGACCAATGTGGTGTCCCATTTTGGTGATTATTCAAATCCTCATTTGGTAACATATTTTTGTTGATTTATATGATATACTGTTGCTTGTAACATATGAAGCAGTAAAAATTTAACATTAATTTGTTTTATTTTAAAAATGTCAAAATTACTGCACAGTTTGATGGTGGTTGTTTGATACTCTAAGTAAATGTCTTTTGTTTATCCAATCTACATTAAACTATATATCTTAAATAATTTTATGACACACTAAATTTGNTATCTTAAATAATTTTATGACACACTAAATTTGTATTTTCAATTCTACGAGACTTTTGTTTTAGCATTTGGTATCCAAACCATAAAAGTGGATACAAAAAACCATGTGTAATTGTTAAAAGGTGTAAATAAATCATTTGTTCATTACATGTTAAGGAACAATATATGTACATAGTAATTGTACTGCATGTGTGTATACACCTTAAATATTATTTATTAGTGGGTACCGTATGTGTTTGATCGTCTTAGTACATTTCGTGGTTTTAGAGGGGAGAGGGAAGAGCGAGAGAGAGAGATGAAGCAGTAAAGGAATGCAAGAACAAGAGAAAAGGGAGTACCTGAAGGGAAACTGCTGACCAACNCGAGAGAGAGATGAAGCAGTAAAGGAATGCAAGAACAAGAGAAAAGGGAGTACCTGAAGGGAAACTGCTGACCAACAGTAATATCTGCCATGTTTCTTAATGTGAAAAACAGAGTGACCACTTAAGAATTAGCCCTGATCATCTTGGCAGGAGGCCTGTATGTTTACCATAAGAGCACCACAGAGAGACAGACAGAAATTGGTGCACTTTTATAAGACTTTCAGACTGACAAGTTCCTCTGAGGCACAATACCCTACTTGCTTATAATACTGACAGTGTTACCATACTTTAACGTGAATAGGCTGCATGTAAGTACCGGCTGCACTTTCATAAGATTCCATAAAACAAGAAAAGTAAAAACTCTGTTTTTACACCATACAAGCATTTTTTATAACCCTAAGGTCCATGTAACAGCTAATGTTTGGAAACAACATGTTTATGTGAAGTAATAGCAGGCATCTTTGGCAACAGCGCAGGTGTGTATGTGCATGGCTGGCATGACCTTGTCCATGATCTCACCAGGTTATTCACACCTACCACTCCTCTTCCCCCTCCATGCTGCTATATATTCCAGTCTCGCTTGTGTGCACTTCCCAGAGACACACACAGTAGGCTGTACGGGCATTAGGAATATAGCAGGCCAGTAACCTTTCCAAATTGAAATTGCAAGTTGTGGCATATGTGATCAAGGGAAATGAACAACTGGTCGAACATTCAGTGTTGAAAAAAATGTATGGTAGTGATGTAGTGAAAAACGTACATTTATAAACATACCAAAGGGAAAAATGCGCCTTGCAAATACTCTAACTTGGAGGATGAACCGTTTCAGCGCAGGCACACTACCCGGCAGAATGGATTTTCTGCTACCACAGAAATGCTGCTGTTTGAAGTGAGAGAAAAATTGTGACAAGGAATAATATTCCTACATAACAATTTTAANCTACCACAGAAATGCTGCTGTTTGAAGTGAGAGAAAAATTGTGACAAGGAATAATATTCCTACATAACAATTTTAAGCAGTTATGAATGCATACCTGCCAAACACAGAATATCAAAAAGTGGGAGATTTTTTTTTTACTGCCAGATTCAAAGAAAAACAAAACTGCATATAGACAGCATACCCAATGGCACTGAACACTTAAAACTAACAAAACAACATAGGTACTTGAGCATTGTTACTTACAGAAATTTTTAACAGGCTATTAAATGACTTTTCCAAGTTTTCCTTGGTTGCAGATTTAGTTTTCTTCAAAAATGTAGAGTCAACCTTGTCGTCTTGATTTCAAAACCATCAATTTGTCTAGTGTTGCATCAGATATGGATGACATAAAATGAGTTCTTGCCTTCCTTACTTGACAGAATATTCTCTCTGATTCAGCATTGGAATTGTCAGAATTGCAAGCATTACCTTTGATAATTTTATATACTTCAACTTTCTACATGAACTTTCAATTTTCCCCACCAAACTCCACTGAACATCAATTCTTTCTTCTTTCTTAATAGCTTCATCCAAATTTTTAAGCAGGAACTGACAAAACTCTTGACTGCAAATAATGAATGGTGAAATATTAATACTGGTTTTCACATAAAATGGATGGAAATTTATCAACAAAAATTTGCATCCTTGAGAATGATGCCTCACAAATCTTGTTTATTTGTGTTACCTCAGCATTCATCAAAACATCACTTTTTAGGGGAAATTTGTATATTGTGTAGTCACATGCTCGTATAAAGTACTCACTAACAGATGAGTAAAAAACAATATTTTCTTCTAGTGTCAGTTCAAATACTGTCCTACAAGTAGAATTTCCAACTGTAATGTCAGCATCCTCTTTCTGGTTGGTTCTCTTGTGGTATTCAACCTCCTTTTGAACATTTCCATTACAACAGAGAGTAATACGGGAATCTGTGGTTTCTGTGACTGCAAAATACATTCAGCTTTTCAAATAATACTGTTTATTTAGAAGGAATAAACAAAATTATTTATTTANTCTGTGACTGCAAAATACATTCAGCTTTTCAAATAATACTGTTTATTTAGAAGGAATAAACAAAATTATTTATTTATATATATATACATGTTAAAAACATGAATAACTTCCCTCTCGAAAGACTACATGAACTAGTAACACCTTTTGGTTCTGTAGGTGTTTCTGGTACTTTTGGTTGAGTAAATGGTGATTCAGAACTTCGTTTAACACCAGAAATTTTTGTTGGAGTACTAGGCCTACAACTATTGGTACACATAGGTTTCGATAGTTTTAGTATTTTGTACAAATCTAAGGATTCTACTTTCTTCTCATGTGAAGACTTAACATAAAAATTAAAGTAACTAGTCAGACAATCCCACTGTTCCAGCATTCTTGAGAGGCACTTTTATAGAGGGCCAACGAGTGTAAACATGGTTAAACAATTTTTTTACATCTGTATCATGCAGTACTTGACAATCTTTCAACCTATCCTTCCGCTTTGCCCTTTTTTCAAGGTAATAAAATACATCCACTTAAATTTTATCAATTTTACAGGGAAGCGTTGCAGCTGCTTTTTCTGCAGTCAAATTGATTATATAGATGGCAAGCACATCCCACCCCAAATAAATTGGGAAGCTCTTTTTTCAAATGTGCTGCCACACCCTTTTTGGTACCTATCATTACAGGGGCATTGTCTGCAATAAAAGAATATGCAATTTTCCAGTGGAATATCCAGTGATTTCAAAGACTGTATGACCAATGATGCAGTATTCACCCCAGTAGTCTCCGGACACCACAGGAACGCACAGAACTGAGCTCTTCACTGTGTTTCACTGCTGTAGTAACTAACGACCACAGGATACAGTTTTGAGTCACTGTCGTTGCTATAATGTATTCACGGTAACTTCAAGATTTTCTGAAGCCCTGCTAAAGATCTACTTTCAGGGAGCCGATTNTCTGTGACTGCAAAATACATTCAGCTTTTCAAATAATACTGTTTATTTAGAAGGAATAAACAAAATTATTTATTTAACTTACATGTTAAAAACATGAATAACTTCCCTCTCGAAAGACTACATGAACTAGTAACACCTTTTGGTTCTGTAGGTATTTCTGGTACTTTTGGTTGAGGAAATGGTGATTCAGAACTTCGTTTAACACCAGAAATTTTTGTTGGAGTACTAGGCCTACAACTATTGGTACACATAGGTTTCGATAATTTTAGTATTTTGTACAAATCTAAGGATTCTACTTTCTTCTCATGTGAAGACTTAACATAAAAATTAAAGTAACTAGTCAGACAATCCCACTGTTCCAGCATTCTTGAGAGGCACTTTTATAGAGGGCCAACGAGTGTAAACATGGTTAAACAATTTTTTTACATCTGTATCATGCAGTACTTGACAATCTTTCAACCTATCCTTCCGCTTTGCCCTTTTTTCAAGGTAATAAAATACATCCACTTAAATTTTATCAATTTTACAGGGAAGCGTTGCAGCTGCTTTTTCTGCAGTCAAATTGATTATATAGATGGCAAGCACATCCCACCCCAAATAAATTGGGAAGCTCTTTTTTCAAATGTGCTGCCACACCCTTTTTGATACCTATCATTACAGGGGCATTGTCTGCAATAAAAGAATATGCAATTTTCCAGTGGAATATCCCGTGATTTCAAAGACTGTATGACCAATGATGCAGTATTCACCCCAGTAGTCTCCGGACACCACAGGAACGCACAGAACTGAGCTCTTCACTGTGTTTCACTGCTTTAGTAACTAACGACCATAGGATACAGTTTTGAGTCACTGTCGTTGCTACCATCTGTAGCAATGGAAAACACACCACCTTTCAACACTTGCACAAGTTTTTTCTTCTTCTGATTTTGCCATCTTCAAAACAATTGCTTAAGTTTTTGTATACGCACAACCATATTTTTGAGCGATTGCACAGTCTGGAAACATTTTCCGGAATAACAACACAGCATGATCTGAACAACTAACAGGAAGATTATTTTCTAAAATAAAGGATGAAAACAAGCATTCTGTGTTCGTGCAACACATTTTTCTTTCCTACTCGTGTCACTAAAAAAAACTCTTTTTTTTTTGTTTGTATCAACACACTGCATAGTGTCTTGATAGTTTTTTGTCAGTATATATTTAACCATATCACCCCATCCTCCGTATGGTATGGCAAAATTATGACAAAGTGAGCAGAAAAAAAAAATATTCTCCTTTCTCGGATGTTACGACATATGGAAATTCATCACTGTATGCCTTTTTATGCAGAGTTAAGAACTTTGTTTCTTTTTTTCCACCATTTTACTTCGACTTCATGATCTGCATGTGTGTGCCATCCAGANCAGTATATATTTAACCATATCACCCCATCCTCCGTATGGTATGGCAAAATTATGACAAAGTGAGCAGAAAAAAAAATATATTCTCCTTTCTCGGATGTTATGACACATGGAAATTCATCACTGAATGCTTTTTTATGGAGAGTTAAGAACTTTGTTTCTTTTTTTCCACCATTTTACTTCGACTTCATGATCTGCATGTGTGTGCCATCCAGCNGAGAGTTAAGAACTTTGTTTCTTTTTTTCCACCATTTTACTTCGACTTCATGATCTGCATGTGTGTGCCATCCAGCCATTAATGATGGTTAGCAGACTATATGGAGGATGCGCACTAATGGCTGGCCACAAGCAGCGCATGCGCATTACACTTTGACCTTGACAAAAATACTGATGATTTCTACAACCACAAACCAGATGAGATAAAAAGCAGGAGGTTTAATTGCAAATGTGGGAGGGTGGGAAAACAGGTGTAAAAGCAGGAGGCTCCCGCCTTAAGCAGGAGGGTTGGCATGTATGAATAGTTGTGGTGTTTCATGAAGAAGCAGGATTTGGGCATTAGATTATGGATATCTATTGCTCAGAAATTTCCTTATTAGTAAAAAAAAATTAATGAATTTTCAGAAATTCACTGTAAAAATCAGATAGTACAACTACTTGTTGAATCACATTGGTAATGCTGAACAAATGTGTTAATTAGGACATGCCACAGTCCACACCTACTGATTGTGCAGGACATAGCTCCATTACTATTCAAACAACTGGAGTGGAGAAGCAGGGATGTACTGTCATGCTCAGTATTACAACAGACAGGCAAAAAATTACACCACATGTTGTGCTGAAACCAAATCTGTTCCAAAAAAGAAGTTTCCACTTGCTGCAATAGCTTATGCACAGGAAAATGGGTAGATGATGGAAAAACATACCATTGACTGGATTTCTAGAGCCTGGTGTGCTTAACCTGGTACGCTTCTAAGGCAGCATTCACTGCTAGTCTTTTTACAGTTTTTGCGGTCAAGTCTCCAAGAATGTTAAAAGATGCCATTAGCAAGAAATATCCGATCTTACTGTAATGCCAGGAAGATTGATGGGAATGTTCCAACTCCCTGATGAAGTAATAATCATAAAGTTTAAAATACGTATATGGCATTTGTACAATGCTTGGAACAAACAACTACAGAAACCATGAAAACTGGACATTTAAAAAGAGCACCAGCTGCAGTAATGTTTAACTAGGTAACAAAGGCACACATGCTATTTCTGCAGAAATTGTGACTAAAAGCTTAAAGGTCACTGGTATTTCCAATTAAATAGATGGTACACAGACAAAGCGATCAATGATGTTGGAGAAGATGGAGCTGAGAGGAGAGATTTGGGCAGCTCTTAGCATTGAAGTGTTGAGAGCTGATGTGATGAGGGTGAAACGAGGTGTGAGCAGGAGAGAGCCTTTCTCCCCTTACTATAATGTATTAATCTAATTTGCTTAGACATAAATTATGTTACATTTATTAGGAATTTTCTCTTGTAAGAATTTAGATGATTTGCAATTCTTCTAATTGATTTATTGTAGGGAATTAATGTTTTAGTTCTAATGAAGTAACTTGCTGCAAGCATATGCATTTTATTAGGAGTTGTATAAGTAATTGCAGCAATACAAATATTTATGAACTATTCAAGTAACAAATAATAATACACACAGCTGTCAGTTACAGTAACATAATTAATAAACTAAAACAAAACTATATTTATGTATTTAATATTTAAGATTTGTACAAACATTTTAGGTTGTAATAATAGACATCTTCATGGTTTACACTGGTATCCAGTTTTATTTAATTTCTTACACAAAGCGCAGTGATAGGACGACGCCACAGAATATGGCGTTGATGTATCAATGTACATTTGTGTGGCAAAAGGTGTGCCAGGGCGTGGTCCTGGTGGANGGCAATGATGTATCAATGTACATTTGTGTGGCAAAAGGTGTGCCAGGGCGTGGTTTTATTATTAGGAATAACTACACAGCACGAGGGGGAGACTGTGTTGAGAGTTCATGATCGACAGCCCAGGGGATGCCTATGGTGGCATGATTTTTTCAAGAGGATAGAGATTGGGTGGCTGTGTTTAGCACTCGTTCTAGTGTTATTATATTTAGATTTGCTTAGCCTACAAACTACTAGTCGACATGGGTAAGTGTTGACCCATTAAATTAATTATTTTAGTGCGATGTAACTGTCTCATTTAAGAGGTACTCCACATCACAAGAGAGGCCATAGCTATCCAGTCTCATTCCGTGTTTGTAAGCTGCTACATATTATGGATGTTTTTCAACCTGCATGCCTAATTTGTGGAGAGAACAGTTAGGCCTCCGTAAAAATTGAAAAGGTGACAGTGTGTCATTGTTGGAACAGGAAGGCAAAACTAGTATGGCAGGCTGTAGGGCAATGTGGAGCATGTGGTCAAACATTCATTATAGCTGAAATACCTACTGATCATCTAGAAGTATGGTTTGACGTATATAAGGAAGGTTAAATTAGGTTTTAGGGAATTATCAAAATTAGGTTAGTAGGGTAATAATGTTAGGATTATAAATGGATGTTATGAAGGAATTAGAATTAATAATGGTTTGACATAATTGAGAAACTGTAATACTGTTTGGATTATGATCTGATGCTTTTGGAGGGTAATTGAGTGTCATCTGAGTGATTTATATTACATTAATTGAACCCCTGATGTATTGGTTAGAGTTGAGAATTGATGCTCCTATGACAGAAAACGTGGAACAAGAGTGCTAGCAATCTGAACAAGTTTTCATTAATGATGTAGGCTGCAGATAAAGTTGTCAAAGTTTTGATTATAAAGGAGACAGTTTTTCGTAAAATTGTGTATCAAAGTTGAACTTGGTGATTTAACTGTTATGTTAGAAGTTTACTGCCTTCTGAACACAACTGGGTAGAGTTAAAGTTATGTAACATAAATTGTTGTAAGTGAAATATTATGTTATTTCTTCAGAATTGTAGCAAAAAAAAAATGTTGCCACTTTGTCAATTTTTTCCCCCTGAAAAGTCCCATGTGCAGGCACAATCCCATGTTTACATATGACAATTGATTAAAAAATATGTAGTCTATACATGCCAAACTATGGGATATAACAACGTTAAAAGAACAAAAAAGACTGATGTAGTTTCCAACAAATTAGGAAAAGTCATCTCCAACAAACTTTATAGGCATATTCAAGTCTATATCACAATAAACATAAAATAAGACCAACACTATTAAGTCATATCACAAACATTAATAATATGCCAATCACTAAAAAAAAAAAAATTGCAAACAATGTTACAACATTTTGGTGGATGGGTATCAGGATCACTTTACCTGTTAAACATGCGATCTGGATGATCAAATCTTCCATTCTGCAGGCACAACATATAGTGTGGAAACTTCCTGACCAGGTAAAACAATACAAATCCTGGGGCAGAGTAGTGAGAGCCATAAAGAAACTTTGGAGGCGACATTTCTTCATAACGTTCCTAAATTTACAACACACATTCATTACAGAGCAACTATACATTTAAGTAGATACATTTACAGCAATGCATACTAGACAACTTAATTATCAACGGTACCCCAACTGAAGAATATAAAATGTTCACTGTTCACTAAGCACTTATGCAAGTCCTGCTTAGTTTCTACTTTCAACATGCTGCTTATTCTCCTGCCATGTGTTAGCATAAACATTGAATGTGAGTTGTCACATAATGGTTACATCAGCTGTTCAGAAGTATACAGTGTTTAATCAGTACACAAAAGAATAAAAGTAATAACTGTTACAGTGAACATCATAAATAAGTACCTACACTTTAATTCGATTTAGTAGTGATATCAGTTTGTGAACACATGTTGATGTTTACAATTGCTTTCATTTAGATATTAATACAGTTACCTACTCCATTTTCCACCCTTACAAAGTAACAAAAAAATTATTTTTTTAATATTGTCAATTGAGATATTTCTTCCATCTATCAGACCTTCACAATACCACCTCATTCAAATACTTTCTCTTTATATGTTTTCATGGCTCAAATTTTCACTATATGCATGTATTATAAGTTTGTAGTTAATACAAAATATTTTGCTCTTACACAACAAACAACATCGCTTAAACCATAGTTGAATCGTAGGAAACCTTTTTGTAATAACATTTTTTGAGTAAAATTAACAAAAATTTTTACATGGTTAAGTGTTTCAAGTGATATGCATTATAATTTTATTTGAGTTAATATTACATGAAACTATTTGTTCAAAGTATTCACTGTGATCAAAATATTTCCAGGCATACCAAAATGCTCACTGAAGTTGGTGTTGGTAATTCAAAGAGATTGCTTGGTAAAAGAATAAAACATAATGAATAAGCTGTAGTGACTTTACTGCTGCACTGACTACATCGTACTAATGATCTCTCTTGACCCAAGGTAGACCTCCCTCCCTGGCCTCCCTTCCTGCTGGCTGGGAAGTGCATGAACCGGTTTAACAACCCCTCCCCCACAATACTAGCATCCCCTGTACTATCTAGTTACAACAGAATACATCCCCTCTAGTACTGTCCTTCTATACCACAAGAGACCATACAATTCTGAACATTCTCCGCCCCTTCGAAACATGTGTTTCAAAATTAAAAGAAATTAAGAAAATTGAACAATCCACAAATAAACAACAAAGCTGTAGGTAAAAATTGTAAACAAATTACACTATTCAAAAGTTAGAATGAGAATCTTATGAACAGGTCTTTTCAGAATGCCTGCTGAGGTTTTTACATTAACTACTCTGACTAAACCATCATATTTTTACATTGACTACTCTGACTAAACCATCATATCCAGGAAATATTTCCACCCATGCGGGTGGACGCAAGTTGTCTTCTTTCACCATGACTACCATTCCTGGTTTGACGTCTGATGTACATGACATACACTTGCTTCTTTGCTGAAGGGAGTTTAGATAATCCTTTGATCACAGAATATAAAACTACTGGGCTGCCAGTAGAACTTGTTGCCACCTGGACAGCTGCTTCATCGGTACGTCAGACAAGTCAGGCTCAGGAAAGAACTTGAGTGGACCGCCAATTAGGAAATGTCCAGGACTGAGGTAACTAGGATCATTAGAATCATCTGACAATGACTGTTAGTGGTCTAGAGTTCAGACATGCTTTTATATGAGCAAGTAGTGTAGTCAGTTCTTCAAAGGTGAGAACAGATTTCCCTGCCACCTGCTGCGCAGTTGGTGTTTTAGGGATCATACTCCAGCCTCCCACAAGCCACCAAAGTGAGGTGCACTTGGTGGTATAAAATGCCATGTGATCCCTTCTGATGCTGCATACCCATTTAGTGCTTGACTGAAATCTTCACTTAAGAAGAGTTTCCGGAGCAATTGTAATTCCTTTTTGGCATCAACGAAATTGGTAGCATTGTCACTGTACAAGTTTAGTACCTTGCTTTGAAGAGCAATGAACCATTATATTGTTGCTATGTAGGTGACAGAAGTAAGAGAGCTGACCAGCTCTAAATGTATTTATTGCCTCTGTGGCCAAACAAAAAAAGGCAACGATGTCACACTTCGCCACAGTCTTACTTCTCACACCACCAGCTTTCAGTAACATGGGTCCAGGATAATCTATTCCTGTATTAAGAAATGCATGTGCTGAGCAAACTCTAGCTGCAGATAGGTCACCCATTAGCTGTTGCGTAGCTACTCCTCTCGGTCTTACACATGTTATACATTTGTGAATGACAGCACGCGCATTTTGGCATCCAGAACTCCTAGCGTAGTGATGCTATCAGCAGTAGTGGCCTAACATGTAGAAGACGAATATGTTCAGCTGTAATTATTAGCTATGGTGCTTTGGCGATACAATGAGTTGGTGCTTGTTCATGTAAGTCAAATCAGACTCACACAGATGTCCGCCTACACGTAAGCACCCACTTCAATCTTTACACGTGTTGAGATTACTTAATTGGCTCTTATAACTAACTGTGTTGGTTTCCTGGATGTCCTATATCTACTATGAAAAAATCTCATGTTGAGCTATCCATATACAGACTTGCAGAACCTTGCATAGCTCTTCGGTCTTCAATGATCCTGTTACCTTATTCAATGGATGTTTGCCATTGAAAGCTAAACAATTCACATATGCAGTGACTCCTTTCAGATGGGATAATCAGGAATGTTGTAGCAGCATTTCCTGCAACCCATTCGTAGCAGGTTTCAGGACTACTACAGACATTACTGTAGTATGCTGTTCTTGAAGTCCTCTTTCTCAATNCAACCATTTTGGACCATGCCACCACAAACGTAAGTTGTTCAAAGTTTTTGGGTCAACTCCTCTAGAAATCAAATTAGATGGATTGTTTTGTGATAGTATATGTCATCACTTGCTACCGTGTGTAGACAACACAATGAGAACAACTATTTACAATTAATGGCTTTCACCTTGTGGCTGGGAAGGCTATCCAATAAAGAATCGTGGAATCTGACCAGAGTGTTGAGCTAGAAATATCAAGTTCTAGGATGGGCAATGTTTTATTCTACACACCAGCAAGTAGTACTCCTCCACGTAGTTCAAGTTGTGAAAGAATGATGGGTTTAACTGGTGCAACTCATGATTTAGAACACAATCTTACTGTGATGTCACCCTTTACTGAGACAGAGAGTACATAAAGCCGGGTTGACACGGTCCAAGTGTACTTGGGCCATGTACACGTTGATACTGCATGCGCATCACTTGGTTGCTACTTCGACCATGGCAACAGTTTCAAACAAGCCAACTTGACAAAGTAATGTCATCCTCGTTTAAAGGCAAGCACCATATGCTCCTTCACTGGCATCTAAGAATCTCTGAAATTGTATGTGCCTCTCGACTTCAATGTCTCTGACTGGCAGTAGTGTCTCATAGAGCCTTCGCCACTGCGATGACAACTTCACTGGAGTATTTCATCCCAACCCAAATTATTGGACCAGAGTTGTTGCAGAAACATTTTGTAACAAATAACAACAGGACNGGGGGGGTCAAATATGGATGCAACTGGGGATGAAATTTCACATTTGGTGACAACTGTAATATTATTGGCACCACTGACTGGTGATGTTTGGTTCTTGCATGCTATGTGAAATGTGTGTGTTGATGGTTGCCATAGCAGACCAAGTGCTTTCACCTCATCTGAACCTTTGAAAAAATGGGGTAACTGGGTTTTGCTACCCTTTGGTGGAATCACTTCCAGCATGGCTAGGTGATTGGAGCAAAATTTTCTGAGGGAAAAGCTTCCACAGTAAAGAAGATCAATCAATTTTATTTTTGCTGTATATGTAGAGCTTCCTCCACTGATTTTGCTCTACAGAATGCATCATCTAAATAAAAGTCCCTTCTCAAAGCTTCTGCTGCATCAATATACAGAAGGACTTTGTCTTCAGCGAGCTGTTGCAAACACAGAATTGCCAAGAAAGGTGCAGATGCTGTCCCATATATAACAGCACTAAGTTAAAAACTCTTGACAGGATCATCTGCAGGATATATCTATACAGTCCTCTGCAAGCCAGTATCTTTAGGATGCACTTTGATCTGCCTATACATCTTTGCAATGTCTATATTGAAAATTGCTGCATGTGATCTGAATCGCACGACTATCGAGTACAAGTCTTGCTGTATATTTGCTATAACCAAAAGGGTGTCACTGAGTGACACACCAGTAGTTATTTTACAGAGGCATCAAATAACACGCTTGACTTGGTTGTTGAACTTGGAAGTCTTCACCACTGCATGACTTGCTGGTCCCCACTGTTGTTCTTTACCTCTGACATATGACCCAGCGATTCATATTCTCGCATACATTCATTGTATGCCATGTGAAGTTCTGGTTGCTTGTGAAGTCGAACTTCTAGTTGATGTAGCCTTTTGAGTGCATGATCACATGAATTCCCCAGCTGATGTAAATTTTGGCTACGTGGTAATCTGACAGTGTACTCGCCATTAGAATCCCTTGTAGTATGGGTTTTAAAGTGCTCCTCACATCAAATTTCTTCTTTAGATTGGGGAGCCTGATCAAATCTTCAAACACTGTTCAAGTTCTACCTTTGGTTACCAATTAAGTATCCTTCCACTACATGTAAACATAAACACTGCCATGTGACTACTACGTTTTAACTGTCAAATGCTTTGTTTACTGTTTTCGGCTGTTCAAAGAATTCTGGTCATATTTCAAAAACCATTACGTATGAAAGTTCACAATTTAGGTCTATAACCATATTTAGGTCAGCTTTATGACATTTTAACAATATCTATATTGACGATAGTACTTACGGTTTTTATTTTTACATATTGATAACATATTTGTGTTATACACTATATAGCACATTACACATAATACACATTAACATTTTGCAGCGACTGTGTTTAACCCTGTTACAACTGTGGGGGAAAGAACTGTAGTATATAACCTCTTGTTATTGATATGTGTTGGGTTATTTAGTTAAAAAAAACGGCCTAAGTAGGAAAAAAATATAACGAAGGAGTAACCAGTTCAACGAAAAATACAGTAAATTCAAGCATGCAATTAGTGTTGATTATTTTTTGTACATAGCAGCGACAAACTTAAAAAATATAGTGGTGAACGTGCACACAAATAGGCCTATTATAATTTTTATTCCGGTCATATTTCTTTGCACAGGTACTTAGTTTTTACTAGGTTTATTTAATTATTTATTTATAATTTTCTGGCTGGGCTCAGTAATTTGTTGCGATTGTGGCAAACATTCAAACATTCAAATCACAGCAACGTAAGCATGTTACACAATTGTATTTCAAACACCAAGGACAAAGTTTCAAAGTTGTGATAAATAAATAAATGTGACTTTTANAGCGACAAACTTAAAAAATATAGTGGTGAACGTGCACACAAATAGGCCTATTATAATTTTTATTCCGGTCATATTTATTTGCACAGGTACTTAGTTTTTACTAGGTTTATTTAATTATTTATTTATAATTTTCTGGCTGGGCTCAGTAATTTGTTGCGATTGTGGCAAACATTCAAACATTCAAATCACAGCAACGTAATCATGTTACACAATTGTATTTCAAACACCAAGGACAAAGTTTCAAAGTTGTGATAAATAAATAAATGTGACTTTTANGCATGTTACACAATTGTATTTCAAACACCAAGGACAAAGTTTCAAAGTTGTGATAAATAAATAAATGTGACTTTTAAATAATTAATCTAGTCATAAAAACTGTTCACGGTTGAAACATATAAATTTTTCATGTCCATCTAGTAAAAAAATTTTGCAATCACACACACACAGGCCCAGCGTACGCAAAAATACCCTTTCACACGCAGCAATCACTACACACGTTACAGTACATTAATTCCTGTCATGGAAAAACAGATTTATCACATCATCATACCTTGCCTAGGTAGGTAAAAAAAACCGGTGCTAAACTCCCAGAGAGAAAAACAAGCTCCGCTCCGCCTATTCATGTTTCTTACTCGGACAAAAAACACCATATCACTAAGACCTATACAATGTAATTTGTGCTGATATTTTTAACTGTAACAATGAAATATGTTTCCATCAGTGCTACCTGAAAAATTGTAATTTTTTAATATGTAACGTTTAATTTACAAATAACATACCAAAAATGTGTTAAAACAATATTTGAATTGTGAACTATTTCTTAATAGCTGTTGTTAACACATCGTTTCTCTCACTGTTTTTAATTCATATTGAATACAAAATAAATATTACAAGTTATAGAAGATACAAAGTTAAAGTTTCATTTATTCAAAAATACAATACTTTAGGTAAATCACAGTGTTATATATGTATTTGTGGTATACAAGTTGTTTAAAAAATCGGATGACTTGCAACTCCCAAGGTGATTTATCAAAGGTTTGTTTTAAACGATNTCAAACCATCCAAAGAAACCGTGAATGTACTATACTGGTAAATACAATAACTGATTCTTGACAGTGTAGTGCAAAAAATACAACTTACTTTAAGGCGCTTCAGACGAACTTCATTTAGAGCACCAATAGGTTTCTTGAGGTCCCTAAACACTTTTGGATTGCTGAGGTCAATTGCATATGCTGAGAAGTCCGAGATGACCCATGGAAAAACTGGATACTGAGTCAAGTCGTTGAATGTCCTGTCTGCAAGGCTTCAAAACAAAAAATTTAAAACAAAATATTAAATAAATTAAGATTTATTAATGAAAATGTGACAACAGTAAAATGTTCTGATAAACAGCCAAGCCAAAGTATATTAAGTACTAGCAGAACTACCTGGCATTGCCCGGATGTAATCCAGCATTGCCCAGGTGTAAGAGGGCAGTGAGGAGATGCAGGATCCCATTTTAGGGGTTTTGGGCCCAATGGGGAACCGGAGGTAATTTTGGCCTACACAGTAATTTTAAATTCGGTACTGAAGGGCATAACTGCCAAATTTGGTTCAGATCCATTGAAGAGTGCAGAATTAACATACTCCACACTGTTTCAGATGTTTTGGGAGTTTCGGGCCCAATGGGGGGCCGGAGCCCATTTTGGCTTACACAGTATTTTAAGTTGGGTACTGAAGTGCATTCCTGCCAAATTTGGTCCAGATCTGTCAAACTGTGTAGAATTGTATAGAGAACAAACATACTCCCATATAAACATACATGCATTCAAACTATGTCGTTTATACATGTAAATAGTTATGGGCTCCTGGCACCTACCAGCTACCACATTTTAAAGAGAAGCCGATGTTTATTACACTGGAGATTAAGCCTGTTTGTTGTTAAACCGGTCAATTCCTCATCTTAACAAGTGGAGNAAGCCGATGTTTATTACACTGGAGATTAAGCCTGTTTGTTGTTAAACCGGTCAATTCCTCATCTTAACAAGTGGAGCTAAGCTACTGTTCCTTGAAGATTTGGCTCTACCCTTTTTCATGATGGAATATATCTGACATGGGTCTAAAAGCAAAGTATGCTTTCACTGAGCCAGAAGTCACACCACTTGCCATGATACCAAGAAAGCAGCAGCTAACTCAGAGGACAGACGATACCTGGACAGGGGTGGGTAAGGGAGTGGAGAGACTACCTCAATGAGGTCCTCCTATGTCTTCTTCGAGAAGCTGGGCAATATCTTCAGGGCTGCTGCTGGCAGGCTGTCAGACACAATGGTGTTTACAGCAATCTCACAATCCAACGATGCCAAAATTTTTTTCCCACCAAGCAACCACCACTTACTGAGTATGTGGACCGGGAGTNATGATGCCAAAATTTTTTTCCCACCAAGCAACCGCCACTTACTGAGTATGTGGACCGGGAGTGGTCTGACTAAACATCATCACCCCCTCCAGGTTCACACTATCTCATATACATATTCCTACTCTCCTCTCTCTGTTAGCTCTATGCGATACTCTGGAAGTGTGGGATACATTGAAGCATAGATAATACCAAATATTTATTTACATAAAAAATGAAACATTTAGGCTCTTTTGTTTTTAATAAAGTGTTACATTTTATATAATTGCTTTTTGTATTTCGATGTTTCTGGTTGCTGGAAGTCTATAACATTTCATGTGTTATGCCGACCTGGCCAGCGTGAGTACATGTTAATTAAAGCTGGTTGTANCTTACACAGTATTTTAAGTTGGGTACTGAAGTGCATTCCTGCCAAATTTGGTCCAGATCTGTCAAACTGTGTAGAACAAACATACTCCCATATAAACATACATGCATTCAAACTATGTCGTTTATACATGTAAATAGTTATGGGCTCCTGGCACCTACCAGCTACCACATTTTAAAGAGAAGCCGATGTTTATTACACTGGAGATTAAGCCTGTTTGTTGTTAAACCGGTCAATTCCTCATCTTAACAAGTGGAGTTAAGCTACTGTTCCTTGAGGATTTGGCTCTACCCTTTTTCATGATGGAATCTATCTGACATGGGTCTAAAAGCAAAGTATGCTTTCACTGAGCCAGAAATCACACCACTTGCCATGATACCAAGAAAGCAGCAGCTAGCTCAGAGGACAGACGATATATGGACAGGGGTGGGTAAGGGAGTGGAGAGACTACCTCAATGAGGTCCTCCTATGTCTTCTTCGAGAAANAGCAGCTAGCTCAGAGGACAGACGATATATGGACAGGGGTGGGTAAGGGAGTGGAGAGACTACCTCAATGAGGTCCTCCTATGTCTTCTTCGAGAAACTGGGCAATATCTTCAGGGCTGCTGCTGGCAGGCTGTCAGACACAATGGTGTTTACAGCAATCTCACAATCCAACGATGCCAAAATTTTTTTCCCACCAAGCAACCACCACTTACTGAGTATGTGGACCGGGAGTGGTCTGACTAAACATCATCACCCCCTCCAGGTCCACACTATCTCATATACATATTCCTACTCTCCTCTCTCTGTTAGCTCTATGCGATACTCTGGAAGTGTGGGATACATTGAAGCATAGATAATATCAAATCTTTATTTACATAAAAAATGAAACATTTAGACTCTTTTGTTGTTAATAAAGTGTTACATTTTATATAATTGCTTTTTGTATTTCAATGTTTCTGGTCGCTGGAAGTCTATAACATTTCATGTGTTATGCCGACCTGGCCAGCGTGCGTACATGTTAATTAAAGCTGGTTGTAANGCTGGAAGTCTATAACATTTCATGTGTTATGCCGACCTGGCCAGCGTGCGTACATGTTAATTAAAGCTGGTTGTAATAATATAAAAACCTGAAGAAACTTAGGTTGAGTCCATTTAATTATATTTGCAATATTGTTCAGCAATTCTGGTGCTTCAATGGATGTGTGTTATATTTACGTGACCGTCCGAAAATGCAAGTTAATACCTCAGTACATATTTCATTAGAGTTTTAGCAATAACGCTACATAATTGCTTTGTAATACATGTGGAACATTCCTCCTGTACTTTTAATATGTTGACACAGTTCCTCTGTATTTTTTTGACTTTCAATGTGCCCNACATGTGGAACATTCCTCCTGTACTTTTAATATGTTGACACAGTTCCTCTGTATTTTTTTGACTTTCAATGTGCCCAGGCCAACATAAACAATGAGCATTCCGACTGCCATGAATAACCTCAATTTCTGTAATGAAAATTATATTCTGCATTNGGGCCAACATAAACAATGAGCATTCCGACTGCCATGAATAACCTCAATTTCTGTAATGAAAATTGTATTCTGCATTAAATGCATGAAGGCAATTTCGTGAAATACATTGCAATCAGTTAGGTTTTGTTTTTTAGTATTCTGATGAAATTACATTCACATTACTGTAGCTATTCTAATTTTATAAGCTAAAAGTGATTTTCTCGTTAGAAAGGTTAGGACAAACTTTCAGACACTATTAAAACAAAAATCACAGCATGGATTTTCGTGAAACTTACATTTAGTGATAAATATCACCATAGAAGTCTGGTGTAAAAATTAACCCAAAAATTTGGTTCAGTTAGGTTTAGCCACTAAGGTTTTATGACAACTATTTTTTATATTTGTGACATCATAGTAAAACTGGCCATTCGCATACACATAGTGAGTGTATACAGTTAATTTTTGCATTATTTGTGCCTTAAATCCCACAACGTTATCAATAGGAATTTTGATAGTGTACAGATAATGTCACAATTGTAAACGAATGCAGCAGGAGAATATTATTTCGTAATATTCTACTTAAATAAAATAACATGTAATTTAAAAGTGTTTAAGCGGACTGTTTTCNTGAGTGTATACAGTTAATTTTTGCATTATTTGTGCCTTAAATCCCACAACGTTATCAATAGGAATTTTGATAGTGTGCAGATAATGTCACAATTGTAAACGTATGCAGCGGGAGAATATTATTTCGTAATATTCTACTTAAATAAAATAACATGTAATTTAAAAGCGTTTAAGCGGACTGTTTTCCATAGTTCTGCCTATAGATGTTGTTAAAAATAATTCTCATATTTTTGCTGTATGTGATGGATTAAATGTTCATTATTATCTCGGAGGTTTTTAATCCTATGATACTTGACAACGGGCGAAAATTTTAACCTTAAATATTTAACGAGGAATCTCCTAAATAGAATGGCGCTTATATAATAAGGAGAAATAACCCAAGTATTTGATTCTTCTGAGATTCTCAAGACTGGATAAAGAAAAATAATTGAAACATTAGACCATTTATTTCTAAATAGTACGAACCACATCATCAGTATTCACAAAGAGATATTATTTACTGAAATTAAAGTGTTTGTATTTTTGGGGGCAACAATGTAAGAAAATCACTAAGAATAACTTAGAATCCCTAAAAATTCCTGAAAATAACAAGAAAATCTTTGAAAATTTCAGAAATCACTGAAAACAAAACACTTGTAAATCACAGAAAATCACTGAAAATCTCATTAAATCTCAGTAAATTGTAAAAAATTACTGGAATTATCAGAAAATTCTGGTAAATAGCAAAAAAATTTTGGAATATCGCTGGGAACACTGGAAAATCGTTGGAAATCTCAAAAATTCTATGGAAAAACTGGAAAACGAAAAAACTCAAAACTAGTCATGATTCCTAAAAAAAATTGGTTTAAATTTTCACCAAAAAAAGAAGATTAGAAGGAAACTTAAAATATTGCAAAACATATTAAAATTCTATTAATCTAACAAAACCATGTCGATAGAATTTCGCAAAAGTATAAATGTGAACAAAAATCATTGTGTAATACAGAAATGTAAAGATAAACACCTAATATGTATTACAAAAAATGCATTAATGCAACCTTTGAATAGAGTCAGCAGTCTAATCATGAATTTTGTATACTACACAAAAGTTTCCGTTCCTGAGAATTTGCTGCAAAACTATAGGAATTGCAAAAGCTGCATTTGTTCCCCTCTATTTTTAGCCTACCTTCCAAAGGAAAGATAGGCTTTATTATTACTACTCTGGTACAAACGGCCTTGAGAAACATACATCCAGAATGTGATGTCAGCGTCAAAAAATGTAACATCCAGTCCAGGAAGTAGTAATTCATTTAAAATTCTAGTTATACACAAAGACACCTCTGCCTTACCCAATATATAATATTTATAGAATTACCCAAACAGTTACTGTCAAATTTGCCATATAAGTAGTGATGCTATAGGCCACTTAAAATTACATGATTTAGTTGTATCAGGTACCTTCAAAATGGTTTCTTTATAAATATTTATGACAAGTGTGCAATATTTTCCCCAACTGTTAAACCAAATTGGTACACTGATAATACCTAAAGCTAACATTAATAATGCTACAAATATATCTTTATGTAGCCTATTTTGTAAGATAGTGTTGCCTAAAACAATAAACTACATCATATCTCCAGATGGTCAACCGATTCCCGCTAACTTCGACATATTAATACTTTCCGTGGTAGGTCACCTAACATGAATACACAATTTGAGAAAATTATACACAATTTCATAACTGCTGTTTTATGAATGTTTTATGTTAGTATGTTGTAACTCTCAATCCATTAGACACTATTTAAACAAAATTTGGGACGTTGGCAGTGGCTACTCTGAAAATAAAATATTTTAAATAAAAGTATCTCTGGTCAGGCAGTTTTTTAAATATTGTTCAAATTGGAAAGAAAAAATTACCTTTTACAGTACATCTCAGGAACTACTAACCTATTTAAACTCAACTTGGAATGCTGGAGCAACTTATTATTTGCATTAAATGTGTACACATATTGAAAACCTCTTTTGTCAGCCAGGTTGGAAAATAATATCTTAAACAAACAAACTTAAATATCATATATTAGTTAGCTCTTAGAGAGCCCTAACACATTTGGCAAGCAAGAATCATTTTCAGCAGTCACAAGTGAACAAAGGCATGTTTTTGTTACCATTGCGCCAATTTAAACTAAAATTAGGCTGCTGAAGTAACTAGAGTGTGCATTAAATTCATTAACAAATTGCATATTGCACGATTAATCCTTTGTTGTGTTGGGGCCATGGCAGTGCAGCAGCTAGAGCGATCGCCTCCCACCTAGGCGAACTGGGTTCGATCCCGGCAAGGTCACTCCCAGATTTTCGTACTTGGAAATTGTGCCGGACGATGCCACTGGTTGGCAAGTTTTCTCGCAGAACTCCAGTTTCTCTCACCCTTGCATTCCGGTGCTGCTCCATTCTCACATCGCTTCTCTCTCATCAGTGCGCAAGTTCCCGATATTAACAGCCACCCAAACTCTCTCCACTCTACTTAGTTATGTCCAGTAACTTGTATTATCTCAATATATTCTTTGGGCTAGATTAACGTGACTTTATTTATTGACAGTTGTAAAATTTGTTCTTCGCAAAGGCAGACAAAACATTTTCCAAGCATAATCAGTAAGTGACATTCTTATTTCATGTAATAGATTTATTGTATAACATGTTCAATTCCTTGTGTTGACATACAGGTGCCCTCTTGAAAAATAGTAAATATTAAAATTTTTCATTTTATATGCAACCCTTGGTCTACACTTTTAAGACAAGTATAAATGTAAAAATCGTAAAGTGGTATCTCAATATTATTGTTTTCTCGAAAACTAATATTATTTAACTAAGCTTTTAATGTGTCACTGAAGTAATTGAGTAAATTACATTTTGCACCTGCTATAATTTGGTAAGAAAATAATATTCATTGTAACTTAATGAAAATGTTAAATTAAAAGCTCTACACTTCACATATTCACTTTATTGCACATAATAATTTTATGACAATACGATGCATGAAAGCAGCACCATTAACTTGTTTTGCAAAAATGAAAGGCTGTCAAATATACTATTTTGTTGTATTTGATTTGAAATTGAGCATAGGGCTGTGTGACATTACATTTGCTTATTAGGCACTTGTTACTACACAAAGGAAGTCTTGATTCTTTTAACTTGTTAGATACTAGCTAACTGTAACAGTATCATAGCAAGTATGCCATTGGTATTGGAGAGAGGAACAATTACTGTGCTTCTTTACTCATTTCTTAAAGCATGTTGTTTCGGCAAGAATAAAATTTAACTATGCTGAGCACTCCACACACGCACCAAATGAGGTAGCACATTGGTAAACCTTTGGATTCACATTCGGGAGACTTTGGTTCGAATCCCGGTACGGCCCTCCTGATTCCGGTTTTTATTGGTTTTCCGAAATCACTCCAGCCAAATTGTTGGGATGTTTCCTTGCTACACGAAAAAAGTTTAATGTACTCGCAACAAAAAATTGCTATTGAGACATTTCTTTAAACGTTTATGTTGTAGTAAAATTAACAATGTTAACCATTTACAAAGTCTTATAATACTATACTGCAAATGTACTGTTGAAGTATTAATGTTAATAGAGCCTCTAAACAATGTTGCCGCAGCCAAAAGTTGCATTAAGCTAATATAACAGGAACAACTAAATATTTTGCGTTACTGCAACATTAAAGAAATGTCCATCCAACAAAAGTTTACACTGGCTTGGCGTTGTAAAATGGCGGATAATAGTGAACAGCGATAACTTCATAAAATGAAACAACTATATTTAAATTTTAAAGCATAGTATGAGAACTAAATGTAGATTAGACCAGTTCTTACGCCTTGCAAAGCAGTTTATGTGTGCCAATTGTGCATATATTTATGGAGTATAAAGTATTCCCACATAACGAAAGAGAACTGCAGTTTGTCGTTATGCTGTTCTGAACACAGTTGGAAGGACGCCAGGTTCCATAAAGTGGAGAATGTCAAATACTCAAGGCGCGAATACAGTTCCCTTCCTAGTCATTTTTTTTATTGGTAATATTTCTTTTTGTGACAAAATAATTGTACTTAATTTATTTTACATCTGAATGTTTTTTAAAGCAAAGAAAATGCATGAAATTTTTTAAAAACAAATATTAACATCAAATGATTACAAAATTTGTTTTGCCACAACATAAACACCACCTTAATGTTGACAGAACAGTAATGATGTAATGTTACAAAAGTACTTAATGTTACATAGACATTAACAGCGTAAGAGTATTTTACATTAACAGCAACATTAGTTACTGACAGTTCAGAGATTACAAAAAAATAATTTTGTCACAACATTAGACTTTTTCTGTGTACACATTTAATTCCTTCACATTCGTGCTTCCCTAAGCAACATGCTTCGTCTTAAATGATATTGCTGTCGACGAGACGCTAAGCCATACCTACATCCACCATGCTCTTTACTTAAGTCACTATGTCATAGACACATGACTGTGATGTTGCATTATACCCATATAACTTTTAATTAATTTTCATGTTGAAAATTATAAATTCATATACACGGATATGAGAACAGCATTACAAATTAATTTCTTTCTTTAAGTGGTATTTATTTAGTGAGAAAAATTTATTGGTGTACTAGCTTCCATTATTGCATTTTTGTAACACTATATGAGAAAAGTATAAGGCTAAAAGTTAATTGCTATACACTGTATTTATTTAAGAAAGAAATCAGTATTGATGTTTTATCTTCCCTTAATATTACATTTAAGTAACACTATGAAAGTTGTTTATCACTCCTCAGCATGTATATTAATTTTTTTACTGGTTAATACCCACAAATCACACAAAACTGCAATAAAATATAGCTATAGTTAGTATATTCGTAAACAATATAACCTAGGATGCAGAAATAATTAGATGGGGGAGGGAAAAGGGATGGAAGGAGGACAGGAGCCCATTGACTTTCTCGGTTCGTAGTCGGAAGGGGTCAGCAAGTTTTAAAACATCAAAACTAATTTTCTGCAATACACACAGATTTCCTCTAAAAATCAAAATTTTTAACATTGAGTAAATTAATTAAAAAATGTTTTTAAGTAATATGTGAGAAAAGAGGAGAGCGTCTTCTACGTCTTTTGTATTTATATGGTTTATTCTTTCCAACCATAAAAATGTGCATCTTTATAGGATTAATTTTTTGGTAACCCAACAGTACAGAGACGTGTATTATAATCTGACATAGTAAAAATTTCACCATCCAGGAATTACTTGCTGAATATAGTACATGTTGTTTGGGAAGACCACCATTCAAGACTGCAACACATGCGTTATTTGTTTTCTTTGGTGATGAGACTATGAAGGTATACAGAACACTTAGGTATTTTAAAATCTAAAGCGGTGTACTATCTTCTATTCTAAAGTGGCAAGAATGCCCGTAATGATAAATTGAACTGACTTGAAGTAATGGTGTGGGAATACTGTATTCTGTGGTCAACACAGTTCATCATGTTGGGAAAAACGAAAATCTTAGTTAGGTGTACAGCAGTCGAAATAAAAACTCATGAAACAAGTATATTGTGAAGTAGAAACTAAAATGAAATGGCAGAAACACCACCTACTTTAGGTAATACGAACATACGACTATAGGGGTAAACAGCCTATGACTTGGCCTCCTTAGGTATAGGATGATGCTGCTTCCCTGGATATAACCAGCGTTCTGAAGAGGCTGTGTGAAAGTGACAAATTACTCACGCCCCATTCTTGACAGAAGGGCTGTATCCGGTTCATCCCTCATGCAATGGAGGGTTAAGCTGAGCCAGAGAAAGGGAGCAGTTTATTTCACAATACAACTACAGATGTTCGGCACAAAACTGCCTGGCACATATTTAACAGGGGGAGGGGGGGGGGAACTTTTTTGTGAGTGGTAGGTGAACAAACACTTGATGCGTGACAGGTACTGGACATTGATTTAAACACGACTTCACCTCATCTTCACGTGTCATCACATCACACCAGGCAGGGTGTGAATCCGGAATGACTTGCTACCAGAGCCTACCAGCACGCCCCTAATCGTGGGGGCTCCCAAAAACAACATGTCAGCCAAGTTTGTTTCGCCTTTACGTCAGACGTCACGCCAACACTCCACGTGTGATAGAAGCCAGCCAAGCGGCCCTACTAAGCGCCTAAGCTCACGCTGCCAATGCAACACCGCATGACAGAGACGCCTGCTTTCGCCACAGACCGAAAGATGGCACCAGAGAGCACAGTTCCACCCATGGGAGGAGGAGCTCACCGTGCTACCCCTGTAACCCAGAGAGCCCGCGGGCAGGTGAAATATATGTCCGTGCACAGCCGCAGAACGGCAGTTCAATATCCGCAGCTCACTCCACCAACTCGTGTGCTGGAGCTCTCTGTAGAAATCTACGTCCTACCAGACATCTTCTACACATTCACCAGCAACCCACGAAGAAGTCTTCACCCCTTGAATACCCACTACCCTTCTGGTAGTGCCACCCGAGTCCCTTATGGACAACACCTTCGAGTTAGTAAGGGTAAGTTAGTATCGTAGTTACCTAGCCGCATCTGCTCTTATCTAGTTTAGACTCAGGTCCCCTTCACCTGGTTTATCGTAGTCTGCTTCCGTTACAGTTGTTGTTAGTTAGGAGTTAGTATGGGTTGCCATGTCTATTTCCTTACGAGAATAAACACTTTTTTATCAAACCTCTGAGTATTGCTTCTAGGGTGACTGTGACTTGTTTCCCCGTACGCATCCGCCCACTGGGGCTGAACCTAGAGAAGGAATGCGGACTCCCTTAACCGGGCACACGTAAGTCGCGAACACACCCATTAGATGGCCACCCATACTGTGCACCTGGTGTACACTACGACAGAGCCCTAACCACTAGAAACTCAATCCACGAGGTGGCTAGTCAACCAGCCCAGCCAATTCACTCCATCCACTGCGATGAACTGTCACCGGAAGGAGTGATAGACTGGTTCTGGAGGTCTGCCCACCTTTGGACCACAACCACGTCGTTGTCAGACATCCAGGGTAAACCCACCGTGCTAAACTGTTGCCGGTTGGAGTAATCGGGTACGACTCTGGGTGGCTCGGCCCCAGCTGGGTTTACATCTACCTAGGGATTTTCATTGCCTGCTCTTCCTTAGCATGGTTCCTACCTCTTAGGCCATACACACATTGGAGTGGTGCAAAGTGGCAAGCTAGGAAGGCAGCTACTGCCTCCAAATCCAACATGAGCTGGAACCCAGCCCCAACTACCCTTTGCAGCATAACCCCCCGGGAACGAGCTCAAGTCGCCCTACAACTGGTAAGGCATCACCTCCCAGTCCCCCTACACTCCCTATTTCAGCCACCCTACAAGACCGCCTGCAAGCCACACCAAGCCGTCTTCGACTTCCATGAGGGGCTCCATGTCCCACTGGGTATAGCGAACCCATGGTTCCAGCACCGCAGGAGCAACAGCCCTCCGCGGGCTACCATCAGCACCGCCAGCTGCAGCACCATCTCCGCCCAAGAACTGGGCACGAGTTCCAGCCTGCTCCAGCAGCAACAGCGGCCGAGTCAGGAGCTACCGGGACCACGCCCAATACAGGGAAACCAGTGGATGTGTGCAAACCCATAGTACGAGGACAGTTAAGCCCACTGCAGACTTTGTGCCATGTCATCAAGCCACGCGCCCTAGCTTATTTACCAGCTGAGGTCCGGCGAGTAGCCAATAACGTCAGCCCAGTCATATCGCCCGTGTCTCTGACCGACAAACAAAACCTTGCCAGACCGTGATGATGTCATCAGTCACCCAACGACACACATCACACTTCTGAGAGTCGGTACTCATTAGTGGGATGCGATGCATTAAAATGCCAAAGTTCCTTAACCAGCTTCATGCTCTAGAATAAGCATAAAAATCATAATGCCACTTCACCATTGTTCAATACATTAATATGTGAAAAAAAATATATAAATATATTATAGTGTTACAGGTAACCCACATATCTCACAAAAATTCATAAAAAGCCACAACTACATCAGAATTATGGGAAATCACAAATATCAAAATATAATCCCTAAAATCAAAAATTTTTAGAAAACTTTTAAAACTCAAGGGTATTCATGAAAAATTACTAAAATCTAAGAAACTCCTTATGTATTTATAATTCCCTTAAATTTGAGAAATATTTTTAAGATACAAACTTTTATATATATATATAGACACACACACACAATCACACATTTTTAACAGTTACAAAAAATCGTAGAGTTGTTAATATTATTTTTGCAGGTGCAAAATCTCTTCACAAGTCGCAAAGCTTTGCAAATCGCAAAAAATCTTTGGGAACCACCATGCACAGATGCGAAGCCTCAACCAGCGACCAGGGGAACCACTGCAGGAGCTACAGTAAGACATTGTGCATCTGTCTCAATTATCTTTGGAAGGGTGCTCCGAGGAGGCGCACGACATCATCGCAGTCGGCTACTTCATCGATGCTATCGCCGACACAGAGGTAGGCAAGCAGTACCTCTCGCTGAACCCCACAACATGCACGATGCCCTGGCCCGAGCACTGGAGGTGGCGTCAGCAAGACAGGGGGCCACACCCTGAGGTCCGGTACAAACAGTGACACTGATCGAAGATGACGAAGACAGAATAACAAAGACATTAAAGGAGATGCAGAAGTTTATGACTGAACACATGTTAATAATGAGTATGAGTTAATTGACAGTGTAACCAAAGATAAAATTTAAGAAGGATGTTAATTAGAGTTGAAATAGACATTAAAGATTGCACTCATTGTTAAATAAAAAGAGTAATAGTGGAGACAGACAATTTAATGCTCTAAATAATAGCTGTGTGAATAAATTATAAATCAAATTTAGTTCTCTTATTTTTATTAAGACCTCCATCAGTCACAAACTCAGATACGCTCCTCAGGCAGTCTTGTAACAATATTCTATTTTCAGCAGCTGATGACAGTTCTTAATTTTGCTTGGTTTTACAAATCTTACTAAAAATAGCTTGAACAATTCCTGAAGGATACATCTTAATGCATGCACTTGTGGTGTTTGTGACTGCAGTATTATATTTGTCCTTTCAAATGTAGGCAAAACATTCTGCAAAAATTATTTTTCAATTTGCAGGTTAAAAACCTAAACAATATGTCCTCTCTACACAAACTAGATGAACAACTATCTTGTTTACTGGCGGTCTTCTGAATTTTGCTAAACCGGTCGAAAAAAATCACTGCTTCGTTTCACACCAGAACTTAGTTTTACTAAAGCATGACAGACAGATTTTGGCTTTGATCAGAAACATTATCAGAACATGACTGTTTGATCTGGTAGGCGTCAAGTGTACTGATGTTATTATGTTTCAGGCCCTTGATTTCCAAGTTGATAAAACTGACTTAGAGGTCCCAATGTCTAGCATTCTGGCCAAAAAATTTTCTGATGATAGCTAGCATGTACAGACTTGCTACAAAAATTTTTAACCTCTGTGTCATTAAGCAGTTGTAAATTTTTTAATTTCTCCTTCCTCTTGACACTTTTTCCAAAGTAATAGACGTCTATCGACACCTCATCAATACTGCATGGTAAGCATGCTGATGCTTTTACTGCTGCTATATTAATTAGATGACAAAGACAGCCAATAAACAGCAAATTTTGAACTTCTTTCTTAAAGTGTGCAGCTACACCATTTTTGGCACCCATCATAAGAGGTGCATTATCTGCACTAAACGGTATACAATTGACCAGTAGAACGTCAAGATATTTTTAATAATTCAAAATCATTGCTGCAATATTTTCACCAGCATCATCTCCTGACAAGGTAGGTACAGAAAGAACAAAACTCTCAGCCTTCAAAGTCACACTGTCAAAATATGTAACAACCGGATGTTATACGATTTTGAGTCACTATCATTTGAACCATCTGTAGACAGTAAAAAGGACTTTGATGAAGAATTTTCACCAGTTACAGTTCTACACTTTTTGCTATTTTGTACATTAATATTTTTGGGCTATTTCACTGTCAGGAAACATTTTTTCGAAGAGTAACCCAGCACGGCCAGAATAAATGAATGGCAAATTGGTTTCTAAAATAATTGTTGTGAATAGCCACTCGGCATTTATGATTTTGTAATGACTTACCAGCAAAAAAGTTAATTTTTTGTTGTTTTCAATGCAAGGGCCACTGTCCTTGCGTTTTTTGTTTGAAGATACTTCACTACATCCACCCTACCTGCATTTGAAATGCTAAAATCGCAGCGACAAAGACAACAAAATGTGAAATGTTCACCTTTCCTCAAAGAAAGAACACACGAGAATTTATCACTAAATGTTTTCTTGAACACACACAAATACTTTGTTGCTTTAGAATTCGACATCCTAACCTACGATGCAAACAGAAATAAAAAATAACATTGAAAAGAACCACTCAAATTTATTTTGTTTCTACGAAATACCTCCAATTGTTTGCATTTGTTTTCTGATGGTCCAAAAGTGAATGCAATGTACTTGAGCATAAAATTTCAGCACCAATGCAAACAATAAAATATATCGCGCACGAAACCACCACCATATTGTGCACCATAGAGTAAATGAAGCACATCACAGGAGCAGGACTCAGTGTTGCCAAGAAATTTGTGTTTAATTCTCAAAATGAGGCAAAAAAATTTTTGTAACACACATNGGGGTGGAATGAATTTTAAGCAAGAAGCATTACTTATAGACATATTCTCTGCTTTTAGTCATGCCTTATTATCGGTTCCAAAACATCTTGTACATAAGCACACGAGATGCAGTATTTCATTGTTCATTGTACGCAGACCTTAAATACTCATACACATACAAGAATTCCTGTACGTCTGGCAACCACAAATCAACGTTTGNATGTATTTTTATACATACATTTTGAAATATCCTTTAATTCTATTTGTGGTTTATATAATTTTGTGTTGTAGGGGAGGGGTGGAATGAATTTTAAGCAAGAAGCATTACTTATAGACATATTCTCTGCTTTTAGTCATGCCTTATTATCGGTTCCAAAACATCTTGTACATAAGCACACGAGATGCAGTATTTCATTGTTNGCACCATAGAGTAAATGAAGCACATCACAGGAGCAGGACTCAGTGTTGCCAAGAAATTTGTGTTTAATTCTCAAAATGAGGCAAAAAAATTTTTGTAACACACATTACAAATTTCATACACCAATGTATTTTTATACATACATTTTGAAATATCCTTTAATTCTATTTGTGGTTTATATAATTTTGTGTTGTAGGGGAGAGGTGGAATGACTTTTAAGCAAGAAGCATTACTTATAGACATATTCTCTGCTTTTAGTCATGCCTTATTATCTGTTCCAAAACATCTTGTACATAAGCACACGAGATGCAGTATTTCATTGTACATTGTACGCAGACCTTAAATACTCATACACATACAAGAATTCCTGTACGTCTGGCAACCACAAATCAACGTTTGNATGTATTTTTATACATACATTTTGAAATATCCTTTAATTCTATTTGTGGTTTATATAATTTTGTGTTGTAGGGGAGGGGTGGAATGAATTTTAAGCAAGAAGCATTACTTATAGACATATTCTCTGCTTTTAGTCATGCCTTATTATCGGTTCCAAAACATCTTGTACATAAGCACACGAGATGCAGTATTTCATTGTTCATTGTACGCAGACCTTAAATACTCATACACATACAAGAATTCCTGTACGTCTGGCAACCACAAATCAACGTTTGTTTACACACTGTAGTTTGGTGGTTGTGGTTGCAGTACTGTTTGATAATGCAATGGAAGTAATTTACAGACGTTACAATTTTGACTACTGTACCTACATTATGAACACTGTTACAAATTTTGTTAACAAAATATTGTCATTTGTTTCCTACTAACAGAAAACGGGGTATCAGAAGAAAGGCAAGGTTCCAACACAGAGAGAAAGAGAGAGAGAAAGAGACACACACACATTCTCTCACTCTGTTTCTCTTGCAGGAAGAGATTAGTCAAAAATTGCTTATAACTGCTTCTGCTAACTCTTAACACTCCATATTAAATGTGCCTGGGGAGTACAGTGGAATTAAAGAGGAGATGGTAGATGAACAGCCACGCTAAAAGTCTGGACAGTGCTCCTGAAGATGTCATAAATCACATACGCATGTGCTGCATATGGCCTCCACAAAGTGTGTACCTGCCAGCAATATAATGCTGGCTGTATTATGTTGGGGAACAAGAGAGGGAGGGGCAGCCACCACCTCGTAAAGTGCAACCATGAAACAATATTGAGCAGTAGGATGTCATCCAAATAAGCATTCTTACACTTCCTGTGGACTAAGCCCAACCATCACACAAGCCTGCCAACTATATCATCAATAAATATTTTCATTAATTGTAACATAAAATCACGTGTATTTAAAACCACATTAAAAATACTATAGTGAACATACATGTGATATCTACTGTTAACCAAGATACAGATACACAGAACACTAACCCTGAACTAAGAAGAAAAAAAAGTATTATTATTAGCATAATCACACACAACACTGAAAAAAAAAAATTAGGTACACACATTACACAAGCAAAATAAATTGTGTAAGAAATGATCTAACTGTTTTCAAGAACATTTAATTAAATCAANAACAATTACGTACACACATTACACAAGCAAAATAAATTGTGTAAGAAATGATCTAACTGTTTTCAAGAACTTTT
The DNA here is from genome assembly GCA_002778355.1 of Clitarchus hookeri. NCBI lineage: Eukaryota > Metazoa > Arthropoda > Insecta > Phasmatodea > Phasmatidae > Clitarchus > Clitarchus hookeri. The sequence goes on along the minus strand of NQII01000026.1, from coordinate 1,135,046 downwards.
AATTAAATCAAATTCAGGAAGCAGATTATTGCAATTTCGCACCACTTTTCTTACAATAGTTATTTAAGGGGGCATTAAATACTATAAACTCAACACTGACATGTCAATATTATAACTATTTTCACTGAAAAGGATGCTAGCTCAATGATTTATACTTACATCCTAGTTTCTGCTACAATTCAAAACTTATTAATAATAAATTCAAGAAAAATGTTCCAACTTTAAAAACTAATTTTAAAACTAAAAATATTCAAATCACCACCAGTCAAAGTTCATTAGGAAATTTGGTGGAGCTAACAAAATCTCGGCGACTGAGTACAACATTATGTACTGTAAGCCAGAAAAAGTCAATTTTCAGATATAGCAAAACTAGGAAAAATGTTTTGAAAATGAATCACATAAATTATTGAAAGTAGCATCAAAACTAAATTATTTTTCATCTTCTCTTAGCATTTAAAAAATTAAAATTAATTAATAGTACACATGTCATGTCACAGGAGGAACCTTGTCAAATTGCTGGAGTTAACTAACCAAATGGCTGACTGATACTGGCATGCATGTTGAAAAATATTCTGATGCACTAAAATTAATCTTTTACTGGCATTTTGTGGCCTCTTCTCACTTTACCCATGCTTCCTACTAGCTTCATGAATACCTCTGAACCTATTATCTACCAAACATACTACAGTGGCAAAGCTAAAATAATGAGGCGTCCCCATAACGTTCTGTTTAAGAGAGAAACGATCACACAGTCCTCTACCAATATTCCTATCTTGGATGAAAAAACAAGAAAAAATATATTCATTGCTATCACAAATCAAGAGAAATAAATCCTACTTCCATACAGAAAATTAAAGGTATTGTGCTCCACAACTACCAAAACATCAAATTTAGTACTCTAATAACAACACATGCCTCTGTACTGCATACACTACCAAGACAAAACACTTCAAATAAACAACCTTAAATGCAATAAAAATTCTGAAAATAAATTTATAACATATTAAATGAGTGAAAGGTGGTTACTAAACTAGAGAGGGGGAGGGAAGAATCAAATTTAAAGGTCACACATCATCATTACCAATAAATAAATAACATGAAATATTGCTGAAAACAATAATTGTCAATGACACATATTACAGTACAATACACACTGACTTATCTCACCTGTTAAGGTATAACAAATAATCGTAATTTGAAAGCACTCCATTCTGCCACTGAAGTGTCATCATCTCCTGGTCCATTTTGTCAAGACAGACATTTGGTTGGGATATTAGGCTATCAAACAAAGAGTTTCGATCTTCTGGTGATTTGAATGCTAAGTACAAGTGGTTTACATTACTGCCACCTGTACAATATATTTCTAAACCCTGGAACAAAAAGATATGTGCATTAAATTACAGAGCCTTGTACTAAGAGCATGGTCAAATACTGCACATTTGAAAATGGTTGATACTAATGCCAGAGGGATGAGACCAACTTTAAATATAGAAATAAAAACCACACATTAAAAATAAATTCTGCAACAGTTTATTTCTAAACTTAATATTATNCAACTTTAAATATAGAAATAAAAACCACACATTAAAAATAAATTCTGCAACAGTTTATTTCTAAACTTAATATTATGAAAAATTAGACATCCCCTTCCTTTCCTAGATAAGAATGAAGAAAGTAAGAATGATAAGGTCTATATAAACGTAATGACAATCATTTTCTTTTACATCAAGGATGTGATCATGAATGAATAGGTAGCTGATGGTGAAACTGTAAACCAGAGATACTATATTGAGGTCCTGACCAACAGAATGTGTCAGGAAGAAAAGACCACATCTNTGGTGAAACTGTAAACCAGAGATACTATATTGAGGTCCTGACCAACAGAATGTGTCAGGAAGAAAAGACCACATCTTTAGAAGAACAACTCAGGGATTCTGCATCAGGACAATGTGCCCACTCACAACCCCCTCTCTGTGAAGCTATTTTTATTGGATAAACATATCCTTGTGCTCAACGATCCCTCATTTCCACCATAACTGGCACTGTGTGGCTTCTACCTATTCTTCAAAGTGAAATATGTATCAAAAGGAAAACAGTTTCAATCTGCTGAAAAGATGAAAATAAAAATGGCAGACCTGTTGAAGAGGGTAACAGTTGATGAGCTGCAGCACTGCCTTGAACAATAGTAAATAAATATGCAGCAGTGGACAGATAGGGGAGGGGAGTATGTTGTGTGTGTGTGTGTGTGTGTGTGTGTGTGTGTGTGAGAGAGAGAGAGAGAGAGAGAGAGAGAGAGAGAGAGAGANTTGTGTGTGTGTGTGTGTGTGTGTGTGTGTGTGTGTGAGAGAGAGAGAGAGAGAGAGAGAGAGAGAGAGAGAGAGACACACACAGAGACAGTGAGTGAGTGAGTGAGTGAGTGAGGAGTGTGTGTGTGTATATATCCTACTAAAATTTGATAAATGTGAAAGTCTGTGTGTATGTTTGTTACCACTCAGCTCCATAACTGCTGAACGGATTTTGGTGAAATTTGGTATGTACGTACTTTAGGTCCTGGAATAGGACATAGGATACTTTTTATTCCGGAAAATTGCACGGTTCCTGTGGAATAACAAAAAAACGTAATTCTGCAATGGCTGGGAACATGACCAAACTCAGCTCCATAACGGCTGAACGGATTGTGATGAAATTTGGTATGTAGGTACTTTAGGTCCTGGAATAGGACATAAGATACTTTTTATCACAGAAAATTGTACGGTTCCTATGGAATAACAACAAAACGTAATTCTGCAATGGCTGGGAACGTGACCGAAATATTTTTTTCCTCTGGTGTCACGAGTTTATCAGGCTGCCCAAGGACCACTGGAATGGCTTAACGACTACCATCAATCGATGGCAACCAGAACCAAATATTTAACGTGTCCTCCGAAGCCCAGAAGCGCTCAGATGTTATGTCACTAAACGGTCACCCATCCAAATGTGTGCCGCTGGGAATGTTTCTTAACTTTGGTGATTGATAATGATCCCTCAGCCAAGCGCAAAAAGTAGTACCTAGGTATACTTATTTCTAAAGCTACAACTTGATGAAACTCGCGTTTCGATTTTCATACATAAATGCTGGAAAGCGGAAATGTGGTAACTACGCGATAGTTGCACATATACACTCCAAAAACAATAACCTACTTCTTGGCTATCGGGTAAAAAATATTTCCTTCCTTTTGGGTTGCCGTAATCAGTTAAAAACCTTGGCCAACATAGCATAATTTTTAAATTCTGTTTTCACATAAATGAATTGTTTTTTCCCCAATTTATTTATTAATGTATCACCGTAAAACTCAATTGTACCTGGGCGAAGCCGGGCCGGTTCGCTAGTATATATATATAAAATGCTTGAGTTGACCAAGTATGGAGGTGAAGTAATAATTGCATAAAGGTTTTCATGCATACAGGTGTTTTCACACGCTATGTATTGGTGTTAAACAATTCTGATTATTGCATTACGTTTGCAGTAACCATAAAATTTATTCACAGAAGATAGTGAGAATACTGTTTTCACTACTCTTCTTGGAACACTTGTTTGTGCCAGACTGTTTATGTGAGCAGCTACTATCATCCATTCCGATATGTTTAAATTGTCATTGCCAAGGTAATGCTATTGTCCTGCATGCAAACATTACTTGCTATGATCATAACATAACTGCTTTGTAACGACCATGTTTTAACTACGTGGCTCTCTTGGAACTGTGCCATTTTACCAGTGATTCCACTGTATACACAGATTGTTTTAGCATTGACTGATACTACCACTGACCAACTACCTTTAACATACAATAAATACATTTTGTATATAAAGTATTTTCATCACTTTTAAAAATAGATTTTTATATTATATTGATGTAATAAACCATTGTGATTTGTTGAAGTTTGGCAATAGTGCAAAATGAAGTGGTAAATTTAGTGACTGCAGACTGTAAAGTAATTTTGTAAATTGCAATTACCACCAACAGTTTTGAAAGGTATGTTTAGAGGATCTCACTTGAGAATATTAAACATATTTTGCTATGTAATCATTACTGAAATGCTCTGCATGTTCTTATACCCCTAAATTAATATTTTCCCAATATTTTTTATTTTGTGTTTGAACTTACGTATTATGATCACCTTAAGAATGCTTTCCCATGTTTCTTTTAATGGTTATGTTGATATGGCACTAATTTGGTGAACACTCTGAAGTAGCAAACAACAAGTAGTTAACAGTTGGCCAACTGTTGGTAGTGGCGGAAATGTTCAGGCGGAAATGTTCACATTTATGACTGTCAGCATTTCTTATGTGGTTGACAATCAGGTCATGTAAATAAAAGTGGCATTACCTATTTTTTAAATAATTGTAATGTATACCAATGCTCTCACAATGATTGTTAGAATTAAACAGAAGCTCCACAAGCAGACGATAGACAAAATGATAACTATTACTTACAGCTGGGAACATATTAGCAGCAAACTTGAGGGCTACTTATATCATGCCAAGTGTTACTTACTGCTGGAGATGTATTAGTAGAAAGATAATGGGCCAATTATGATATGCCAACTGTTTCTTACTGCTGGGGACATAAAAGCAGCAAGCTTAGGCACCATTTGTGGAATGTCAACTACTACTTACACCTGAAGATCATTATCAGCAGGCATAGGGACTATTTGTAGCATGCCAACTATTACTGCTGGGAACACATATTAGCTACAATTTCATAGGCAATTTATGGCATGCCAACTATATGTTGTTGTGAAATAGGAAATGTTGTATGAGAATTCACTTCATATTTTTTTTATTTTGTGCAATGTGAAGTACAATTATCATGTGACATTACTAGTGATAGAAAAATAGTTTCTAGACGGGAAACCTGCCAAGCATAATATGTGAAAAAATTCTTTATTTTGTGTTTGAAATACCATCTGAAAGTAGCCCGAAACTAAAATACTAGTCTTTTAAACAAAATGCATAGATCCCAGTATTAACATGTGATACTAACATAAATTGTGTCTGTAGCAAAATTAATAATGCAACTTTTATGGGTTGAAAGTATTCAAATTTAGTTAAGGCTCTACATGAGTGTATGGTAGGGTAGTTGGTAACATTCAAGAATGTGAACTGGAGGGTTACGAGTTCAATTCCATGTTCTTCCAAAGAAATTTACAATTTGTGAAATAATGCTGAAGATAACATACATGAAGATAGGAAGTAAATATTCTTTATTTGGGCAAAACAGAANTCAGCTCCATAACTGCTGAACGGATTTTGGTGAAATTTGGTATGTACGTACTTTAGGTCCTGGAATAGGACATAGGGTACGTTTTATTCCGGAAAATTGCACGGTTCCTGTGGAATAACAAAAAAACGTAATTCTGCAATGGCTGGGAACATGACCAAACTCAGCTCCATAACGGCTGAACAGATTGTGATGAAATTTGGTATGTAGGTACTTTAGGTACTGGAATAGGACATAAGATACTTTTTATCCCAGAAAATTGTACAGTTCCTATGGAATAACAACAAAACGTAATTCTGCAATGGCTGGGAAAGTGACCGAAATATTTTTTTCCTCTGGTGTCAGAGTTTATCAGGCTGCCCAAGGACCACTGGAATGGCTTAACGACTGCCATCAATCGATGGCAACCAGAACCAAATATTTAACGTGTCCTCCGAAGCCCAGAAGCGCTCAGATGTTANGAGTTTATCAGGCTGCCCAAGGACCACTGGAATGGCTTAACGACTGCCATCAATCGATGGCAACCAGAACCAAATATTTAACGTGTCCTCCGAAGCCCAGAAGCGCTCAGATGTTATGTCACTAAACGGTCACCCATCCAAATGTGTGCCGCTGGGAATGTTTCTTAACTTTGGTGATTGATTATGATCCCTCAGCCAAGCGCAAAAAGTAGTACCTAGGTACCCTTATTTCTAAAGCTACAACTTGATGAAACTCACATTTCGATTTTCATACATTGACGCTGGAAAGCGGAAACTACACGATAGTTGCACATATACACTCCAAAAACAATAACCTACTTCTTGGCTATCGGGTAAAAAATATTTCCTTCCTTTTGGGTTGCCGTAATCAGTTAAAAACCTAGGCCAACATAGCATAATTTTTTAATTCTGTTTTCACATAAGTGAATTGTTTTTTCCCCAATTTATTTATTACTGTATCACCGTAAAACTCAATTGTACCTGGGCGAAGCCGGGCCGGTTCGCTAGTATATATATAAAATGCTTGAGTTGACAAAGTATGGAGGTGAAGTAATAATTGCATAAAGGTTTTCATGCATCCAGGTGTTTTCACAAGCTATGTATTGGTGTTAAACAATTCTGATTATTGCATTACGTTTGCAGTAACCATAAAATTTATTTACAGAAGATAGTGAGAATATTGTTTTCACTACTCTTCTTGGAACACTTGTTTGTGCCAGACTGTTTATGTGAGCAGCTACTATCATCCATTCCGATATGTTTAAATTGTCATTGCCAAGGTAATGCTATTGTCCTGCCTGCAAACATTACTTGCTATGATCATAACATAACTGCTTTGTAACGACCATGTTTTAACTACGTGGCTCTCTTGGAACTGAGAATGCCATTTTACCAGTGATTCCACTGTATACACAGATTGTTTTAGCATTGACTGATACTACCACTGACCAACTACCTTTAACAAACAATAAATACATTTTGNTTTAGCATTGACTGATACTACCACTGACCAACTACCTTTAACATACAATAAATACATTTTGTATATAAAGTATTTTCATCACTTTTAAAAATAGATTTTTATATTATATTGATGTAATAAACCATTGTGATTTGTTGAAGTTTGGCAATAGTGCGAAATGAAGTGGTAAATTTAGTGACTGCATACTGTAAAGTAATTTTGTAATTTGCAATTACCACCAACAGTTTTGAAAGGTATGTTTAGAGGATCTCACTTGAGAATATTAAACATATCTTGCTATGTAATCATTACTGAAATGCTCTGCATGTTCTTATACCCCTAAATTAATACTTTCCCAATATTTTTTATTTTGTGTTTGAACTTACGTATTATGATCACCTTAAGAATGCTTTCCCATGTTTCTTTTAATGGTAATGTTGATGTGGCACTAATTTGGTGAACACTCCGAAGTAGCAAACAACAAGTAGTTAACAGTTGGCCAACTGTTGGTAGTGGCGGAAATGTTCAGGCAGAAATGTTCACATTTATGACTGTCAGCATTTCTTATGTGGTTGACAATCAGGTCATGTAAATAAAAGTGGCATTACCTATTTTTTAAATAATTGTAATGTATACCAATGCTCTCACAATGATTGTTAGAATTAAACAGAAGCTCCACAAGCAGACGATAGACAAAATGATAACTATTACTTACAGCTGGGAACATATTAGCAGCAAACTTGAGGGCTACTTATATCATGCCAAGTGTTACTTACTGCTGGAGATGTATTAGTAGAAAGATAATGGGCCAATTATGGCATGCCAACTGTTTCTTACTGCTGGGGACATAAAAGCAGCAAGCTTAGGCGCCATTTGTGGAATGTCAACTAGTACTTACACCTGAAGATCATTATCAGCAGGCTTAGGGACTATTTATAGCATGCCAACTATTACTGCTGGGAACACATATTAGCTACAATTTCATAGGCAATTTATGGCATGCCAACTATATGTTGTTGTGAAATAGGAAATGTTGTATGAGAATTCACTTCATATTTTTTTTATTTTGTGCAATGTGAAGTACAATTATCATGTGACATTACTAGTGATAGAAAAATAGTTTCTAGACGGGAAACCTGCCAAGCATAATATGTGAAAAAATTCTTTATTTTGTGTTTGAAATACCATCTGAAAGTAGCCCGAAACTAAAATACTAGTCTTTTAAACAAAATGCAGAGATCCCAGTATTAACATGTGATACTAACATAAATTGTGTCTGTAGCAAAATTAATAATGCAACTTTTATGGGTTGAAAGTATTCAAATTTAGTTAAGGCTCTACATGAGTGTATGGTAGGGTAGTTGGTAGCATTCAAGAATGTGAACTGGTGACAATTTGTGAAATAATGCTGAAGATAACATACATGAAGATAGGAAGTAAATATTCTTTATTTGGGCAAAACAGAATTATTTTTTTGTTTTTGAAAATGCATGGCATGCTGCTTTTATCTGGGCCACAAGAAGCTTGGCAACAGTTAACTGAAGACAGTTGGTTAACTTATGGCAGGCCAGAAGCAGTAAGCCAGTGGGCCACTGCTGCCACTCATAGTCCACTGATGGCGCTAAGGTGCTTGGGGTACAGTTGGCTACGCAAAAGCGGGCGACTTATGGGCAGATTGTATTTTGCTACATAGACATTATCTGAACAGTGGCCCAGATGTGGCCAACCGCCCACTACAGCCAAGAGGCATCGTGTGGGCCACATGCATCTGCAAGTGCGTTACAGGTTGCCTGATTGTGGAAACAGTCTCCGGCTGTGGGCTGCTTGCGTACAGACAAATTTGCACAAGTGGGAAAACTGGCATTTGCTACTTGGGCTNCGTGTGGGCCACATGCATCTGCAAGTGCGTTACAGGTTGCCTGATTGTGGAAACAGTCTCCGGCTGTGGGCTGCTTGTGTACAGACAAATTTGCACAAGTGGGAAAACTGGCATTTGCTACTTGGGCTTTTTGTATCCAAGCGCTCATTATCGCTTCTTGTAATGAAATAACTACAACTAACAGTTTAGTGGTTTTGGTAATGCCAAACCCTTTGCAGTATCTGTGATATATTGTGTGGTAAGCCACTCACCGTAATGTGTACAGCAGGGAAATGCCAAGTTTTAAATAAATGTTTTACACACAAATATTTTTATTTTTCTATCAATATGTTTTTGCTCTATTAGTAAGACTTTCTATGGCTTCACGTACAGTGTTGATTTTATTTATACATAATGAAGTAAAATATTTTGCATGTGCATTTTAAGGAAAATTGTTTTGACAGGGAAAATTTTTGAAATTACTCAGGTAAACTGGAATAATAGGGAATTTCAGGATTCAAGTTCTGTAGATACCACAGTAACAGTGGCAGCAATATTCACAGATTTAGCTTAGCCAAAGCACAGCACTACATTTATCAAAATGGAGAGCAAAAATGGTATTAAATTGCTGGAAAGCTGTGTACATACTATAGGAATTTGAACATCGTGTTTTGAATAACTGTATTATAAAAACAGCCTGTATATGACTGAACCTGTAGTAAATATGCATGACATCATGGAATATTTACGTGATTTCAAAAATCTATTTATTAAGGGCTGGGAAATATTAAAAGCGTAACATTTTGTGATATATGATGTTGTGTCTCGTGAAAACAATGTTCTAAATAATATGGCATTCTGGCTTCCGACTGCAAAGTTGGATAGGAATTATATCAAATTCCTATTGCACTAACACAAAAAACCAACCTGAAAAGTACACCTTGCAGTGTAAAGCCTGTAAAGCCTGTAAAGCCGGTTCGGGTAAATGTACCTAAATATATTGTCGCTATACTAGTGCATCTTAACAGGTGAGTTTTATTAATTTATTGTAAGTGTTAGTATTAGCGGTAATGATTCTCATAAGGACAGACAAAACCGAAGCTTGTAAAATGAATATACAGTGCAATAAGAAAGGTCCCTAGCAAATAGTAATATTTGGCAAGTAACAATTGTCATGGTAATTATTATAGATTCAGTAATTGTTAAGAATCACTGCTTTTCCGAAAAATGGAAAAACAATACTACCAGAAAATGGTAACGAATATGCGTAGACCTCAAAAATACAACTTACAATCAACGTGGTTTTGTATATGTGTAACATATTAAGAGTCATTTAAGGTAATTTACTATATGTCTGCACATACAGTTTCGTATTACCAAATGTAAAAATTTTATGGCAAATTATATTGTAGGCAATAGTGTACATAAGCATTTGACAAGGTAAAATAGTAATCATTTTATCAAATGCTAAAAATAAGCTTACTATAGAACACTCAGGAATTTTTAAGTAATTGCACTAAAGTGATATAACATTACCTCTAAATTTTAAAAATATGCCTTTTTATGTAATTAAAAAAAATAAAAACCTTTTTTTGTCTGTTAATCCTCTTTATACTGTTACAGAATTTTTGGATTTCGATTTCAACTATTTGTAGGCTTAAAAGTTACTCTATTGTGTTATTTCAATGTATCATTATTCTATTGTATTCCTCCAAGTTATTATTATGACAAAACTCATAGCTGTACAGTCACTAAAACACTTGATTCTTGAGGACTGGCCAAGGGAAATTTGCACATATAAGCATAACTCTCACTGTTTCTAACCCTTTAAGCTTTCTAACAATGATTTAATAGTTTCACACTAAAAAATAAATGGTAAAACCAATATTTCTGAAATGAATACTTCTTAGAAACATCTGAATTCCACTGGATGATTAAATCTATGGTTCAGGGACACTTCCAAACGACTGCAATTATTACTTTATAAGTCTAAATATTACTTACTAGTTTTCCTATAGTAAATCATTTCACAAGCTTCGGTTTACTCAATGTATCATATGAGAATCACTACTGTAAATACTAACTGTACTGCGAACGTAAGATAAATTAATAAAACTTATCTGTTCAGATACAAGAGTACAATGGCGATATGTTTACATTTTACAAAAACTTCATTACACGAGTAACTACAAGATATACTTTACAGGTTAGTCTCCTATGTTAATACCATATTAATCTGATGAGGTGTCCATCGAGATGCAACACCATATTGCATTAAATATTTCACCATTACTATTTCTGAGCACTCTAACAGGATACTTAAAATCACCTAAATACTCAATGATCTTGTGCAACTATACTACAAGCTCGAACATTAACACTGTTTTCATATTAACACAATTATTTAAAAAACAACATTCAAATCCCTACTGTACAAAACTTCCATGCGGTTTTTTTATGCAGTCTTTACCCTCCATTTTGACCAATTCAGTGTTGCGCTCTGGTGAACGTAAATTCGCGAATCTAATATTCTTTCTTCTCCGTTGTACAATGCCGACAAAAGCAACGTCTGCGACTACGTATTTATCGCCATTGGCCAACAACAGCCAACCGGTCACACTCTGGCTACAGCTCATCGCGCAGCATAGCATCGCATAGTGCTGTAAAATAGGAAGCAAATTACTTTTCTGATAATTCGTTTATTTCAAATTTTGAAGAGCTGCAGGCATTTTGGGTTAACCTTCAATTTTTGTAATACTAACAGGAAAAATCAATTGCAACTAGTTTAATACTTTTGAAAACCTTGTTACAATCTACTAAATGAATAATATCTACTGTGAGAAAAATGCTAAAATTTAAGGTTTATGTTTATTTTAACAATTATTTTTATGATTGTTTCATACTACGATAATGTTGCAACTCTGGAGTGCAGTTTGATGCAGTTCGGAACTTGTGTTTATACATGTCTGTCCAACCATTATTCTGAGCCTTGCGTTACAAACCACACTTGGCTCCTTGCTCTCCATGTAAACTCTTCAATTATATTTCATCACTAAACTATCTGCGAATAATTAGTTCATTTTGAACCAATTTTGCAAAGCGCATCTGTGCCAGTCACGACGTCACAGTCAGCCATATGCGATTTGTAATTGGCTACTTTATGGCAGAGAGCCAATCTCAGGCGGTGTATGAATTGGCACATTCAGTTTACTAACAAGTCACGTGACCAGAATTAGTTGACACTAAAATGATCATATATTTGGTCTTTTAGTATTTAGTGTTTAGTATGTAACGAAACTTACCAAAATACTAAATTACCCAATCGCAACCATTTTTGAACAAGTGACTATCAACGGCATATAAATCAAACCAAACTAAATACCAAAATACTATTATACCAAATGGTAAATTCGAACATGGCCTCTGGCTCAGGCTGTGGTGCGAAGACAGGCATTTTTACCCCACCTCCTCACTTGTTCCTGCCGCAATAAACCTACCCCTGCCACCCTCATCCTTCACAGCAGAGGGGCTCTGCAGGCATCCTTTTATTATTCCCTACATTCTCTTTGCCTGAGCTTTACGCTGCCGTTGTTAGTAACATGCTGTGGCTTTCCAACTTTTAAAGATGATACAGATTCTTTACAGTTAAGTTCCCTTGGCACAGTTTCTGAAGTTCTAAAGCAGATTTCATAAACCCGAAAAAATTCTCACTATTCGGAAATATTCCTGTACATTTCCCGCAGCATTTCCAATCTAGTACATTTTCCGCTTTTCCCGCATTTCCCACACTGGACACCCTGACAAACTAATGATATGCTCATATTCAGTACTGTTGAATAAAAGAGAAAAATACATCATTTCTATATTCTAATGAAGTTAAAAATAAGGGTAACACCACAAACTCTGCGCCCATGTGACATCACCCTCCTCTTCAGTACTAACCACTGAATCAACTATTTAAAATGTTAAAAACTGTTTTGGAATTTTACGTTTAACAGCCCTTGTTTCACCTTCTCTTGTGCATGCTGGCAGCGTAAACTTCCCCACCCTACCTCTCCATTCGCCATCTTGTACATCCTGACCAGCTTTTTAACTTTCCTACTGTCCTTCAATGAGCTCCACCCCATTTTATTCATCATCACTGATGGCCTACAGTTCCCTTCATCCTCACCATCCTGCCCCTGCTTTCTTCACCTACCCTTCACCCATCTTGCTGCCCTTCTTTGCACCTTCTCTAGCTCTCGTACCTCCACCTCCACGTACGGGTCCCATACTGCTGCCGCATATTCTAACATCGGCCATGCCATTGTGTCATATGCCTTCTTCACCTCTTCGCTGACTCCCTTCAGCACCCTTCCCAACATACCCAAATCCCTTCTTCCCTTTGCAACCACCCCCTCTATACCTGTTTTTCCATCTGAGGTATCCCTGCAATACAATCCCTAGATACTTATATTCTGCTGCTTCTTCTATCTCTTGCTCCTCCCATCTGTACATGGCCCTGCTTATCACCTTCTTCCTTGTAAACCTCACTAACTTAGTTTTTCTTACATTTATCTTTATTTTATTCTCCATGGTCCACAATCATATCCAGTCAATGTATGCAAGCAAGTTTTCACCCCCTCCCACCACTGCATACAGTGCACAATCATCTGCAAACAATCTTATTTTCCCCCTAATCCAAACCCATGTCATTTACCATTATGGTTAACAACAGAGGGCTCAGCATGCTTCCCTGCAGCACCCCTGATGTAATCTCTCTCCTTCCTCCGATATTGCCTCCCTCCCCCCCTTTCTCCCTTAGTCTTGGTCCCCTGAAGAAGTCCCCAATCCATTCCACTACCCACTTGTCCGGTATCAGCTCATCCACTTTCTTCATCAAAGTCCCATGGGGCACCTTATGAAATGCCTTCTCAAAGTCTATGAAGCAGGCATCCACCTGCTTCCCCTCATCAGCTGCCTGCACCAGATCCTCTAACAGCCCAGCCAGCTGCGTCTCACATGAGTATCCTTTTCTGAAACCATGTTGTGACTCCTCCAACCAATTCCTTTTGTTCATAACATTCACCACATACTGAACCACCAGCCTCTCCATTACATTTCTTGTACTCTATGTGAGACTCACCAGAGCTGCCAGGCCTCCCCCTATCCACCCCCTGCTTGTGTATTGGGACCACCAACGCATCCTTCCAACCTTGTGGAAACTTACTATCTCCTAAGGATTTGCTGAACAACACCTCCAAATATTTCACTAACTCTCTCCCACCAAATTTAAGTGCTGCATTCCCTATCCCGCCTGGTCCCACCTCCTTACTGCTCTTCAACCCCCCCGATTACTATTGCTATCTCCCACTCTCTCTTCTTAATTTTACTTAACAACCCCCAATACTTATTAGCCTCCCTAATCCAATCCTCCTTTGCCTCAAACACTGACAAGTACTGGCATTGCAGTATCTCCAATTTTTCTTGATTATTTGACGCGGTCCTGCCATTCCTACCTTACAGCAGAGGGATCCCTTCCTCTCCCTCCCATACCTTTTAAACATACCTAAACCATTTCCCCCATTCATTTCCTTTTCCTTCTTCCACCATCTTCCCTAAAAATATATTCTTCGCCTGTTTGATCATCTTTTCAAGCTCCCTTCCCATATGTTTCATCAATTCCTTAGTTCTTGCCATCCCTTCATTTCTCCACTTGGCATGTAATTTTCTACACTTCCTTTTCATTTTTTAAACCTCCTATCCATAATATGGTGGATCCCCCCAGACCGTAATCTTTTCTTTGGCACAAATTTCTCTAAAATAACCTCTATTATTCTTCTAAAATTTTCTCATAATCCTTCCACACTTTCCTCCATAGACCACTTTTCAAACCTATCCCTCAGGAAGATTTCTGCCCCCTCCTTGTCTCCTCTCCCATACTGCCACACCAACCTATATGCCGTTTGCTCTTCCCTCATCCTGCCAAGCCCAATTTCCACAAAAGGAATATCATGATCGCTAATGCCATCCAATACTATTGCACCAATTACAGCATTCACAGGTCTGACCAACACCACATCCAGCACTGACCCAACACCCTCTTCTTTCCACCTCGTAGGTGTTTCTACTACCTCGACCAAGCCTCTGTTGACTAACTGCGCTGCCATTCTCTGCACCTATAGCCATCTCACACCTGGCATATTCAGATCCCCTGCTACAACAACTCGCTGCCTGTCCTTTAGTCTATCAACCCTTTCCTTGATTGTCTCAATTGTCTGCCATCCCTTTCCTGGTGGCCTATACGCTGCCAGCAAAGTAATCCTCCTAGTACTACCCCCTCTTTTTCTGAGTTTTTCAAAGACGTAACTACCTGTAACACTTATTTTGTGTTGTTTTGCCATTTCATTTAGTGAGTCTGCAACCGTAACGTTTTACTTCTTTGCAATTCAAAACAGATGTCCAGCATGATCTGCTACAGCAACAGGTAAATTATACTCAACAATGAATGCAATTTTAAGTAACATTCTGACCTAATTGCACTAAAATCGTCATTCTGCATGCTGAAAAAGTTTTTTATTTTGGCTGGACTTGGCTTGGGCATCGACCACTTCATTGTTCGTATACTACCCTGAATTTTCATAAATTTTTAAATCACTCGTTTTACCTTGCAAAATATTTAAGTCACACTTACACACCACACACTTCGCAAAATTCTCGCCTTTTTGTGAACGCACTGCCCAAGGTAAGTCTGTACAATAAGACTGCAGAAAAACTTGCTTGCAAGTCTTATTTTTTCCACCGCATCCCACCATTTTATGAAAAGTAGAGTCTACAGACACAATAGCATAAACAACCGACACCGCATATTCAAAGTCTCTTCTTTCAACAGTATCAAAATACCGATAGTAACATTAATATTGTCCACAATCACAGAAGAACTTTAGCACACATGCCGCATAGCATAACATCGTACCCGATACTGACAAACATCATGGCGGAAAGGAAAACAAAGTAACCAAGAACAAATTCAGAGTACAGAGTAGCAGCCACCAACATAATGGTATAATTATAAAGAATAGCAACTTTTTTGAAGGAGACATGGTAGATCCACAAAAGTTATATACATATATATAGACACACACACACACAAATGCACGCACGCATGCATGCACGCACACACACACAGATATATATATATATATATATATATATATGGGTTTTGCATAGCTTACCTGTTTGATATTTATGAGGGCGTAATGATACAATAAGCAGAACGTCAAAAATAAAATAAATAAAATACGAGTAGTTCGGTTGCTTTGTTTATGTCGGATGCCATGTTGTATAAGCCTGTAATGCTGCTGTAAAGTAAACAAATGTGAATCGGCAGTCACCTGTCTGCTGTGGAGGTGTAGACGTTACCATAGGTTAGTTGGCTGGTACATGCAGTACTGTGCGGTTCGCTGCGAGTGGAGTGTTGCTGCATGCATGAGTTGTGACGTCCAAATCCGACCATGTGAAGGCTTGTGATTTAAGAATGGAGGGTACTAGTACGAGTGCTTCTGTGCGTGATAGTCTTCTATGTGGCGGGTGTTACTTGGACGTTAGCCAGTTTATTGAATTAACATTGTTTTGGCCACTACCGTTTGAGTATTTAGTAGATCATGGCGTGTTGTCGAATGAGGTAAGGTGCAACTCATACGAGACGGTAGTAGGATTGGCCAAGGACAGTGAATTTTTTTGCTGTCAATGGTCAGTTAGGTCACGTGTCTATAAGAAATATAGAAAGGTGCTTTGTAATTTTAGAAAATCTTTTCGGCATGGCACGTGGTTTGGAAAAAGTAAATTAAGTGTAGTGCTGATTTGTAAAATAACATATTTTTATCTTACTATTCCACATCCTCGCACCAAGTTTATTAGTAGAATGTGTAATATTAGTAGGGTTACCGTCGTGGATTTGTCGTCCTTTTTTTGTGAGGTGGTGATTGACTGGTGTATGCGTGAGACAAGGGATAAAATTGGGAGAGTGGGATCTTTCGTTTAGATAGATGTGGCTAAATTTGGGAAGCGCAAGCATAATAAGGGTCACATCGTCCAGGGGCAGTGGGTTTTCGGCAGGATCGAGAGACATACTAATCGTATGTTTCTTCTTCCTGTCGAAGATCGTACTAGCAGGATACTTCTGAACGTAATCAAGTAATTCATAGAGCCTGGAACGACAATTATGTGACTGTTGGCGCGTGTATAATTGTCTTTCACAGCACGACTGTGAGCAACTTTGAGTGAATCATAGCATGAATTTTTTTTTTATCCAGATACAGAAGCGAACACCCAAAGAATAGAGCATGTGTGGCGGGATGTGAGGCACGTTCTTCCTCGGTATGACAGGACGCCGCACTTTGTGGAGTACCTGGCGGAGTTCATGTTACACTGCCAGTACCCCGACAAACGCAAGCGCATGTACCACTTCCTACTCGCCGCGGGAAAATTGTACCCACCGCCTACCTAGGTGAGTAAATTCACATACTTCCGGTATGTTTTATTATGTGTGGTATATGTATATGACAGGTTTTTGCATTTTGTGGTATGTCGTCAAGAGTTCATATATTACTGTGTGTGTAGCTATTTTTAATGTAGCAAAACTAACCGAATACAACCTAACTTCGCGATATGTAACATACAGATCTTATTTGCACTGCAGCACGACGAAATAAAATATTATGTGATGACAAACAGTACCCCTGTATTTACATTTTGTGTTGTTAGGTAATGTTCGGTTAGGTCTTTATGCATTTAACGTATTTACATAAGTAAAGGATTTAACGATAATGTACATAATTTACACAAGTCTTACTCCACAATTTCCCTGATATTCATAACCCTCCCCACTATCGTATTTATGGTTTGTATTGATTTGTGATGTCTATTTATTTGAAATGTAGAAAACCTAAACAAATTCAATCTAACTTCACAATATGTGAGGCACAGGTGTTCTTTGCAGTGCAGCACGACAAAATACGGTATTATGTGATGACAAACAATAACCTATATTTACATATCGTGATGTTAGGTAATTTTCGGTTAGGTCTTTTTGCAATTAACGTATTTACATACGAAAATACAATGATAATGTACATATTTTACCCCACAATTTCCCTGATCTTCATAGCCCTCCCCACTATTGTATTAGTGGTTTGTATTGATGATATGTTAATGCCCTTAATAAATTTGTGTTCTGTGTAACTATTAGAATGGAATTATACCACTTTCCATGATTTGTTCTTTTGTTTTAGGAAAAGTCACTATTCTTTACAATTACCTTGTTTGTCAATTTATTTAATTTTTTGTTAATAAGTTATTTATTTGATTTTAGTGAGAAAGTTGGCCTTTACACTGGCTAAAACTTTACGCTGGCAAAAAATATATCCATAGTAGCATGTTGTTATGTTGCAGCGGCGCGTTAGGGCCGCCATATTTGTAATATTCCTCGCCTGGTATGACGAATGGAAGTTACAGCTCGGTTAGCTCAGTTGGTAGCAACATGAAATTTTAAAGGCGCCAAACAGTTCCCTCCTAGCTCGCTATCGACCTCTCACACTGGCAGAAAGAATTTATTAGATTATTAGAAATAAGCATATGCCGAAAAAGAATGAAGTTGAAAGATTTAGCAGGTGAGGGTGCTTGCCGGTGTGGGCGATATTTATCACGCATGATGCATCTTCCTTGGCTGTTTGTTGTTACATTTTTTCCAGGTGACAGACACACAGAGTATTTATGCTGCTGCGGGCCTATCACCCTTCTCTCCACCGCCAAACTGCATCGTCGGTAAAAAATAATTAAACCTACTAGAATAAAAACTGTCGACCTGCATTTCAGAGAGCTTCTATCTTCTAATGCTGACACATAACAAAAACTTAGATTTTGAAAAAGTAAACGTATGTCCGATAAACAAACTACCACTGCTTTAATTTTGAATCCCGATAAAATATTAAGAAGCTTCACAAAACAAAAGAATATGAACCACATATCCCGATTATTAATATATTGCGTCGTTACAATGTGCCACAATGTTTAGGTTTTTGTGACGCAAATAGGAGGTCCACGACCTTGAAGGATGTACATTTCTATTCAGAAGACTTCTGCTTATTGGAATAAATTTGTGTTTCATTAAAAAATCTACTAATTTTTGCACAGTCACTAAGAATGGATTTCATGCTCGCTAAAATTTACGTGCCGCACAAACGTGAGGCCGTTTATGGTCTTGTGATAATATGTTTTTATCCAGAAGACTCCTTCATATTGAAATAAATTAAAATTTTGTTAATAAATCATCTAAATTTTGTACAAAAAGGCCTTTGGAAATGGATTTTGCACTCGTTAAAAGTTAAGCAGCACACAATGTTAAAACTTTATTCTCGTCAACTACAGATTGTTTATGGTCTTATGAGGTACCGTTTCATTTTAAGAACATCTGCCTAGTGAATTACATTAGTATTTAATTAGTTAAAAAAGTTATTTTGCACCATCAACAATGAAATACTGTCTTTACAAGAAAAAACACATTTTCTCAACTTCTTGGTGTTGGGGGGGTTAAAATAGGTATGGTAAATTTGGATTTAACAAAACAGCAAAATAGAATAAACATTTTCAGGAACTGTGATCTTTTGTTAAATCGGGGTTCTATACTATTGCACAATAAAGCATCAAAATATATTTTACAAGCACAGGTAAACAGTACTTACTCATATAGATCAATTAAAAAACTTAACTCAAAACTTACAACTTTGTACACAAGCTCCTTTGCATTTGATTACAATTCAAAAATCTGTAGATGAACACCCACACAGACTTATTTGTTCATGGACAGTATAAAGAACATACAACATGAGATAAGGTGGCGGTGGCAGCATAAGAATGATAAGGAAGGGAATGGAGGTAATAAGAATACCCCGACAAAATCCTCCACACCACAGCATTTTCTACCACACTTCAAATGGTAGTTCTAGCTGGAATTTCCTGTCGTCAAGAAGCTAAGGATCAAAACAGAACTGTACCAGTGGTGGATAGTCCCCTCAGCCACCTGTTATGATGTTAAAAAAAATTTAAGTTGAAGTTTTCCAAATACTGTTCATTGGCAACATTATACTGTATGAAATTAATACAGTAAACATGTTGATCACAACCATTGATTGTTTATTATGTACTCACCACTTGTCTTAGGAGAAATCTTCTTTTTATGATCCTCTTAATATCTTGGAGAGATATTTTGAGAACAGGGTACTGGAATGTAAAAATATACAATTATACACTTCATTGCTAACAGAAGGAAACAAATATTCAAAACATACATTAAATATACATAACTAGTTGTTTCCACAATACATATTTGCAGCCACAACTTTACTCAGTTCCTCCAGCATCAAATTATTATCTACGAGAGCTGTTCTGAAAGTATGCACACTATTTTGCTATTTGAAGTCTGAGTCAGTAGGTGGTTTGGTGTAGGTTTCTTTTTCGAAATAGCTACTTTCACACGCTATTCAACGTTTCGAACAATGTAGCTTCTTAAACACTTGCAGCAGACCATTTTCTGAGAGTCAGAGAAAATTGTGGATGTGGCAACTTTCACTTCCCTGTCTGTGCTAAAACTTCCTTCTTCTTAACTCTTAAGGGCATTGGCCAGGAAAAAAATTATTTTATTTATGTACCACATACTGTTCAACTTTTAGACATTATCAGCGATTACTCTTTCCTAGCAAAAAATAATTTCTTGAGTACATAGTTTTGCATAAATACATGTCAAAATCACAATTTCACTGTTTAAAAATATACAAATAACAAAAACTAACTTATATGCAGAAATGAGATCATTCACACTGAAAGAAAATGCTAAGTGTCTAAAAATGTCCTACAATTTTTTTCTCTATGAAGCTTTTACAGCCTGTTGTACCAAATGTGGCCTAACCTTATCTAGAAGGAAAAACCATTCTTCACAAAGCACTTAAAGTCATATTTTGCAAATTGCACTCCTCAAATTAACTCTCAAATCATCAACGTAATATCTCAATTTACAGACTGTTTCTCTGGAACCCTTTGTTGTAGAACTATTCCACAGATATAAAAAAAGAAAATCAACATAGGTTATTTGAGAATCCAAAACTCCAAAATTTCTTGGGGAGGTGACGAGACACAGTGTTTCCATGTGCTGGACTGCTGCTTTGATTTGGCACCGTAATGTCTTATCCAAGTCTTGTCAGGGGGTGATTCTGTTCAACAATCAGGACCTTCTTCCTGTTGAAGAAATGCCTCACAACACTGAATACGCTGGAGTTTGTGTTACTGACTCAGTGAACATGACTTCCATCATGCACAAACACGAAGTGTTATCAGGTGGTTCTTAACAAATCTGTGACATCTTGTTACACCAACATTCAGTTTAGCTAACAATTCACAAACTCATAAATATCTTCCTTCTTTTAAAAATGTGTGTATTTTGTTCACAGATGTTGCTGGATACCCACTTTCGGTTAATTTTGCAAAATACTTTCCCCATCCTTAAAATACTTACACATTGCTAAGGCTAATTTGCCCATTGCTTCTTCAATGTATGCTTGTTTGATCATCTCAAACATTTCCTGGCCACTTTGCATAACATGACATAAAATTCAAAAGTGATCCTTTGTCTGGTTATTAATAGTATATACTACTCATCAACCTACATAACACACCTCAGTGCAACTTTCATGGCAAATAAAAAAAAATAACTGTGCATTGGCTTTACTCACTTTAAAAAAAGCATACCATAGATTATCTTTACAAGCAATAGTCACAAGATTCGCTTTTATAGAATCAGTGCAATATTGCCAGTCCACAAACTTTCAGAACAGTGCTCATATAATAACATTAATTTTTTGTTTTACATATAAAAGACAATGAGGTACTGCTTTGCAAAATGTGTGTTATAATTGTCCCTGAATGAGATGAATTTTTACAAGACTTCATTATTTCATTTCTTAATATTTTCTAAGTTGTTTATTTTAAAGACCTAATGTCCCAGCATCAGAACATGAAAACAGAATGCACCAAAAATGTTTTGTTGTTAGTAAAATAACTATTTATTTTGCATTTGCCCAATTACAAGGAAGAATTAAGATTTTTTTTGTACTGTGGTGCAAGTTCCATCACTGTTGGGGCATGTTTGAGACAAAAGAAAAATTATAATATTGTTCAGATAGTGTACGCCAGAAAACTGTTGACTCAGACAGAAAGAAAATGAACCATTTATGAAAAGGAGTGCCTCAGTTGTATATGGGCTATGGAAAGTTTTTCTGACTACTTAAATCACGCTCTGTTTAGTTTATTTACAGACAACCAAATGCTAAGTTGGGTGTTAAAATTGGAAAAGCCAGCTGGTCACTTAGCATAATGGCTAGTTCGTCTCACATGGTTTAAATTTAATGTGCAACATATTAAGGGGTCAGACAATTTGTTGCCGATGCTTTGTCACATATGTACTGTGAGGACGAGTGGTAATTTTCTACTTGAGGGGCTTTTCTGAAAATAAGAAAAAAAACTCCAGAAAGTGGTATATTTCGACTCTACTNAACATAATGGCTGGTTCGTCTCACATGGTTTAAATTTAATGTGCAACATATTAAGGGGTCAGACAATTTGTTGCCGATGCTTTGTCACATATGTACTGTGAGGACGAGTTTCAGACAGTTGTGGAAAATGGGGCTCCTAGACAGTCAGCTGACTGAAAATGTTTCAGACAGTATAAACATTTTTGAATTTAAAAACACTAATTTCCCAGTGCATTCATAGATATAAAAGAGCATCAAAATGCCAACATTGAATGTTAACAATTATTGCCTGAAATTAAAAGTGGGAACTCTGGTTACGTAGTGCATAAAGGGTTTCTGGGAGAATGGGCAAAGAAGGGTAAATTTAGGGTGTTGCACTGGAAAAATTAGGGTTTATGATTTTTAAGAATTATTATGAATCCTTTCATGGTGGACACGTGGGGAAAGACAAAACCATTATCCATGTGTTAGAACTATACACGTGGCTCAGAGTCTTATAACGACCTTGAAAATTAGGCCAAGTGTTGCGGTGCGTGTCAAAAGGGAAAACCGAAAAATGAAAAACTGAAGGGCAATATGCTATGGGTCCGTTGGCCAGGAGTACCTCTGAATATTTATATGTACTTATTGCTATAGATAGTTTTAGTAAATTTTGCTTATTTTTTCCATTACGTACCATAAAAGCTGGGTAAATATGTAAGGTAGTCATGCAGCAGTTATATAGTGTTTTTGGCTCACCTGTTTTTCTTGTGACAGATAACGCTACCTATTTTCTTTCTCATGAATTCAGAGATATTAAATTTTATGTGGCAGGTAAAGATGGCGCAGAATGCCCAGTACCATCCTCAGGCAAATCTGGTTGAACGGGTAACAGAAATATTAAATTTGCCATATGTAGTTTTAAGTCTGATACACAACTTCTTTGGGATTACGTGTTATATTTGTTTTTCTATGTTTCAATAATGTTGTACATAGCACACATAAATATGATCCCTCAGAAGTAGTTTTGGGTAGACATTTGATGCATCCACTAATTAATATATGGTCACTACAACGTATTTGTTTAGAGAATGTGGACAGTAAAAAAATTAAAGAAATGTGGTCAAATTTGAAACGTAATTTGGTAACGTATCACAAAAAAATAGAACAGAAAAGTAATCTTTCATATAAAGGTCTTAGTTTAAAACAGGCAATTTGATTTTAGTTGAAACGCATCACCTTAGCTCAAAGGTTGATTTTTTCAGCGCCAAATTGGCTGTGAAATGGCAAGGCCTGTTAACGACCTTCATTCACAACCTGCTAGCGGGGATTCTTATCGCTTCGCGCACGTGTCTGCATGAGTAAGCGAGGAATGGAGATAATCTAGGGCTGCAGCGGTAACATCATGTTACTGTTTGTGTTGACGTGCAACTGATAAAATTTCCCGAAGTATAGTCAATTCCAAGGATAGTCTTTCCCTTACTGCATGGCACACCGGCACAAAATACATTTACAAGAGCGGAACTGACGTATTAAAGACAAAGTTCACACAGTAACATATTTCAGCATGTATACGCCACACATTTTTACAAAAAAAAATGTCAAAAAGTGGGATACGGCTTATTTACAAGATATTGGCATAAAAAAATTTTTTCCCCCTAAACCATGTTCAGAAATTTGTCAACATACAGTACACACTAATTTTTTAACTCAGTTTCTAAGGAAGTCAAAAAGTAATAACAAATGAATAGCTTATCACTAGCGTTTAAAAGCATATGGGTCGCACCATAATTTTGCCTGCCTGTCCTCAACAGTTCTACTTTGTATTACCTCCAGCCGCCATCCTTCTGGCTCACTTCCTTTCTTTTTTTTCTTTCTCCCTCGCACTTGGAGTCTTTCTTTTCCACCTCCACCCCCTTCCCTAGACCACAAACTCAGCCGCCCAGCACCAGGCAAGCTTGCTTGCCTCCTTTATTTTCTTTCTCCCTCCTTCCTCCTCTATTTTGTTTGTCACGTTGTTTCTCTCTCTCTGGCCGAATAAGACAGCCAGCAGTAGCTGTGTATGTGTGATGCTGTACGCACACATGCACCATACCTTTGCCTGCCCGGCAATAGCCGGCCGAGCTGGCAGACTGCACACGGCACACATGGTCCGCAATTCAAACGCCATGTTGAGGCATTTTGACATATATACAACAGTTTTATTTACGCAGAATACTGCGCTGTTGCCACTTTTCTACAGGCGGAAGCCAGGCGGTGCGGCAACGATAACACTCAACTGCAAAATAATTAGTTTGACGTTGGCATAGTTTGCTGTTGCCACACTAGTACGATGAGAACCGGCAATATTTACAGTAATACAAATATTCAGTGGGGCCTATACTTGAAATATTAATTATCCCTAATTTTTTATCAAAAATTTCTGGTGCTGTCTATACACTCCAAAATACGGTTCATTTACACTAACACGTTACAAAACTAAATTCTGAAAGTCACACCACTAAAACCAACGGCATGTGTCGCACATTGCCATTAGTCACTGTCACTTGTGTCATTATGCAGTGTAGCTGTAGCTGTGCCACTTGGGCAGACTCTCTCTTCATCGTGCAACTTGTTTACCAGCTAGCGGGCATGTACAGTCTGGTGTGAGCAACGAAAGACCTCTTGCGAGCACAGGAAAATTATGGTACAACTTTGCGACGTTTAATTTTCTTTGTTCCAGATGTGGAGAGTTCCATTTGAGGGAATTGGGAATTCCGGTTAAGGGGTGCTCTACTGTACACTGAGGCAACAAAAGTCATGGGATACTTCCTAATATCGTGTCGGACCTCCTTTTGCCAAGCGAAGTGCAGCAACTCGACGTGGCATGGACTCAACAAGTCGTTGGAAGTCCCCGTTAGAAACATTGAGCAATGCTGCCTCTATAGACATCCATAATTGTGAAAGTGTTGCCGGTGCAGCAGTTTGTGCAGGAACTGACTTCTCGATTATGTCCCATAAATGTTTGATGGGATTCATGTCCGGCGATCTTGGTGGCCAAATCATTCGCTGGAATTGTCCAGAATGTTTTTCAAACCAATCACGAACAGTTGTGGCCCGGTGACATGGCGCATTGTCATCCATAAAAATTCCATCCTTGTTTGGGTACTTGAAGTCCATGAATGGCTGCAAGTAGTCTCCAAGTAACTGACCATAACCCTTTCCAGTCAATTATCAGTTCAGTTGGACCAGAGGACCCAGTCCATTCCATGTAAAAACAACCCACACCATTATGGAGCCACCACCAGTTTGCACAGTTCCTTGTAGACAACTTGGGTCCATGGAATCGTGGGGTCTGCGCCACACTCGAACCCTACCATCAGCTCTTACCAACTGAAATTGGGTCTCATCTGACCAAGCCACGGTTTTCCAGTCGTCTAGGGTTCAACTGATATGGTCACGAGCCCAGGCGAGATGCCGCAGGCGATGTCATGCTGATAGTCGGTCTTCTGCTGGCATAGCCCAGTACAGGCAAAGTTTGCCGCACTGTCCTAATGTACATGTCCGTCGTACGTCCCACATTGATTCCTGCAGTTATTTCACGCAGTGTGGCTTGTCTGTTAACACTGACCATTCTGCGCACACATCGTTGGTCTTGGTCATTAAGTGCAGGCGGTCGGCCACTCCGTTGTCCATGGTGGGAGGTTATGCCTGAAATTAGGTATTCTCAGCACACTCTTGACACTGTGGATCTTGGAATGTTGAATTCCCTAAACATTTCCGAAATGGAATGTCCCTTGCGTCTAGTTCCAACTACCATTCCGCGTTCAAAGTCTGTTAATTACTGCCGTGCGGCCATAATCATGTCAGAAACATTTTCACTGGAATCACTTGACTACAAATGAAAGCCCACCAATGCACTGCCCATTTATACATTTTGTACGTGATTCTACTGCTATCTGTATATTTGCATATTGCTATCCCATGACTTTTGTCACCTCAGTGTATATTAACAAACAAAAGTTACCCCAGGATTTATTGCAGAAATGCGCAAATTGTCTGTTCTTTTTTTCTAGTGTATAACTACACTAACGTTTGTGAAAAAAACAATACCAAGAAGGATACATGTGATTGCAATGAACTTTATGCCACAGATTAGGTACATGACAATACACAATTGATTAGGATTACACACCTGTACATGATCTCTATCTGGGAGAATTCAGCATGGTGTGAAGCCCCCACATTGCTGCAATCAGAGCTTTTAAATGTCGTGGCATGGAATCAAAGAGGACTTAGATATGTTCCTGGGGAATCTCCCTCCACGCAGTTTGAATGCGAGTCCACAAAGCATCAACAGTGGTTGCTGGAGGACTGTGACGAACAACTCGCCGACAAACCATATCCCAGATATGTTTGATGGGCGACATGTCAGGGAAACGTGCAGGCCACGAAAGTAGTGGTCCCTGCCATTCATCGAAGAGGGCTTGCACATTCCTCGCCACATGTGGCCAAGCATTATCCTGCTAAAATATGGCATATGGAGTTGCCTGAAGGAGGGGCAGTAACTCAGGCTTTAATACCTCCCTGATGTAGCAGTTACTGTTCAGATTGCCCTAAATATGTAGGGGTTGAGATCATATGTTGTATAAAATGATGCCCCACACCATCACACTTGGCATTTGTCCGCTATGCCGCTTCACAATGCAGGCTGCCAGATTACGATCACCGCGGTAGCATCTAACACGTATGCGGCCATCACTGTAGGACAGGTTGAAGCGGGACTTATCCGAAAACACTACATTTTGCCATTCAGCCCGCCAGTGACGGCAATCATGTGCCCATTGCAGTCTAAGGCATTAATGGTTTCTGGACAATGGAGGCTGAGCCAACACTGTGGACGAGGCTGTACGGTCCGTTACGACCATGCGGACAAGATGATGGTCATCCCGTGCTGTGGTCACATTACGTGGTCCAGTACCCACTCGTCGCTGCATACAACCCTCATCTATTCACTGGTTCCACACACGCATCACTGTCATAGCTGCATACCCTATACAAGCCGAAATGTCACAGTATGACAAACCTGTTTTCTGGGGTCCGATCATTCTGCCCGGTTCAAACTCTCTCACATGTTGATATGATGCCCTTGGACGTCGACAAGGGATACTGGCACTTGCTTTCACTTTCTTTGATGACTTGGCATAAAACTGACCTTTCCTGTCACAACGAGAGGGCGCTGCTGGCCTACGTGTACGCCATCTCTCTGCCATTGTTATCACTTATTGGTGGTACACTGTTCTATACATCCTCTGAGTTTGGATTCATTCGGGCTATTCTTTCTGGGTGTTGCAATTTTCACAAACAGTGTATATTTGAGGACAACAAAACTGGATAATTTGAACATTTGGTAACTAACAGGATCTGCAAATGTTTTAAATATATATATATATGAAATAGTGTTACTAACAGTGTGTGTGTGCAGTACAACTACATGATATCTACAATTAGTGCAAGTCATTATAATCATGTGTTATTAATTACTAATGCACTTTGCATTACCACTTGCCATAAACAACTTTGGGCTGTGTGTATCTGTTGAAGTTAACCGGATTTAGATGCATATAATCATAACTCTGAGGGGGGAAAGGAGGGAAGATGCATGCGCGGCATGGCAGCTATCTCACGAGTGCCAGTCTGTTCTGTTGTTGCTCAGTTACTGACTGATCTGTGAAAGTCTACAGATGCGTGAATGTGAAATAACTAGCTTGCGCAGCATCTGTCAAGAACATAGGCTACGTGGATGCTTAAGTCAGAAATTGATACACTTGCACTCAGAAATTTGCATTTACAGGATTTTATAAACACAGAAGATGGGCTTTTATAAAAGGTTGTGTCGTGATGGTCATTAATAGCAGCATATCCCGACAAAATTTTATTACAAATTTTATTACAATTATTTGGGGATTAAAAATTTTTAAGGAGGGGACGTATATCCAGGCAATTTCATAAATCTACCTTTCTAAAGGAAAATAGGCAAAATAGGCTAAAAATGAACAGTGTTTAGTGAATGACCAAAACTAACTGTAAATCATCTTGCAGTGACTTGAAAAAATTCCATAAGTGCAAAATATGTGGTAGAATATTTTTTCCTCAAATTTTGAAGGGGAAAAACAGGAGGCGTAAAATAAGCAGGTAAACAAGGTATATGTTTGTATAATATATATTATGTAACGTCTATATAATAATGGTGTATTTTAACAGTACTGTAGACCCCCAGTTTCGTGTTCAATTGATAGGCAGATGTCTTCCAAATAATAGGATACCTAAGACGTTAGTACTTGACTTCTACTTGTCAAAAAAAATTTTTAATATCATGGAGCATGCAAGTTTTACTGAGCTAAAAGTTCATTTTCAGTGACTGTTGCAAAAAAATCTCAGTATGTGTTATTGAAGTATTAATTTATTTCAACAGAAACGTGTCTTCTACCAAATAAATGTTACCCTGGAAATGCATATACAACAGCCTTTGTCGCCAAATAATCCATAAGCACAAAGTCAGAGCGCCGCATAACTCACAGTATGCGCCAAATGGAATCTTGAGGAAAAAATCAGAGGAAGTGGTTTTGAATTATTAATTACTGAAGGATGTAAATAAACTAATCTTAACAACAATATTTTTATCAGGCACTGTCTCCAAAATTACATATTTTTCAAATGAAATATTTTTAATCACCTCAAAAGTTAGATATCTGCAAAATAAAACAGTCTGGTATGTTGCACAATCTCCAGTGCACTGCATCCATAAAGTGCTTAGAGAGCAAACCGGTATGTGAAGTTGTGAAAATCCTGCTTGGAGGAATAAGCTTTGGCTGTCTTTGGGAGACCTCACTTCCTCCCCTAACGTAGTTGGTGGGGATAATGGAACCTGTGGAGGAACGGCATGGGCTGTTTCAGCTGTCCTCTCCCCTCTTTTATCTGTATACATTCTTTTTTTAGTTTTTGGAATTTGCTGACTGTTCTCAAGAATGTTGTGTATAATTGCAACCCTCTTAAAATCCATACTCATAAAATTGGGGGGCTAACACTGTTGCTAAGTGCGCAGCATCGAGCATAGCTGCGCATTGATAAGGGTGCATACCAGCAAAGAGAGGAGTGCTTGTGACTAAGCTTCTCTTTACATCATCACGAGTCGTACAATTGACTTAACTTACCAGGTGTGCGCACCAGGCATGGTTCACACAAAGGTTTTAAAATATTTTTGCCTAACTTTTTTGTTTTGCAGATTGTGGTATATTGTACTAGATTAAAGGTAGCGACATAACCCCTATATTTTATTGCTGTATTCCAACACACTTATTTTTTAATGAACTTTGATTGTGATTTCTTGCATTTTTAATACATTTTTTTTTTTACTTGAATATTTGTGTTTTGTCAGTTCCTAGAATTTTTGTAAAATCACTACTGGTACAAAATTTTGGGTCATAAAATCAAGGGTTTACTGTATATAATTTTGGAAATTTTACTGTATGTGCATTATATATGTCATATTGATCTGCACCAATTCATGTGATACTGATTGTTTCATCTTTACTAATATGTGATACTAGACAACCAAATAACATTAACATTTCCAACAATAAGTAGATGCTATTAGAGATTAAATATCAAATAAAAGCACAACATTCCAAACAATGTCATTAAAATCAAACTAGATAAAATTAAATCTGTAAACTACAGAACTTCACTAAAAAAAAAACAAGAAAGATTTGCTAAGCACTTGCAACATACATAATTATCATAACAACACTGATAATTTATTTCATATTTACTAATACTTACAGGCTCAATATTATTGTAAGGCTGGAAATACAGACGAGATGAGGTCAACAGAATACGTCCTGGATTTACAACCAGGGCAGTAATCTTGTTTGCTTGGATTTCCATGATAACAGTTTCATACAAGTCTTCCAACCACAGCGTGTCAAAAGTGACACGCGACTGTCGAGAATACACTATGGCTGCTATCTGAAATAACACACCAAGTATCTTACGCTACAGGTCACTAATTGCAAACCATTTAAAAAAAATTTAATTAGTGCTTAAAATGCATTTTTGCTTTGCTAAATATTTAGAATTTTCTTTCAATAATTGCACAGTTTAATCAAAATTCTAATTCTGGTTTAGCATATATTATCCCACATACAGCTCTTACCTGTTACAGTGTACTAAATGTTTGATTTTTTAATATCAATTGCGTAACCAACCAAAGCACAAAGGTAAAAAATACTTCCAGACAAAAAAATTATCATTATACCATGTTCAAACATGTATTTATAAATATTTATAAATATTCGTATAAAATTTTGGTTCTGTTCACTACTAATATATTAATTTTTAAGTTTGGTTCATTTAAGATTAGGGCCCAGTGCTCCTCATAAGAAATTCAAAGGGAAAAACTGAGTGCCATTGCAAACAAGTATATAATACTTTGTTAACTCTTATGTGTTTTGCAACAATGCCACCAATGCAGTTATAAACACACAACTATTACAGTAGTTTTTGGCCCATCACATATGCACACTATAATTGACGGGACTATTACAAATTTTCCATGGGTAACAGTAAGCCATTGTTTACTGTAGACAAAGTTCCACTGGTTTATGAGATTTCCATATACCCAGTATTTTTTAATGTAACTCCAAGGACTTGCTGGGTGTACTTGATAGTAGAAGACAGTTAACCTTACCAGATTTTAAAATCCAGAAAATGGGTAATTTTGACTATTTCCCAACATTTGAACAAGCCATTTTCTACTTTGATTATAGAACCCAAGTGTATTGTAGTGTTTCAGCATTATCTTTAATATTTTTCATGTATATTTGAATGTTATTTATTCCAAAATATTTGACTTGAGCGTATTATAGAGTATAAGAATTAACATATGTCTTATGATTACTTGCAGAAATAAGACATGTCCACACGACTGAAAACTGCACTACAATGTATCAACATTATCAATCACATTTGACAAATTATTTTCTCCCCTGCAAAAGGTTCTGATATTTCGAGACACATTCATGAAATTCTATGTATGAAATAGAATAAAAAGTGTCTTAATTGCTATAATTTCCTTTACATTCTTGGTGATTAAATGGTTTTTTTCATTAGTCCACAAAAAACTTTCACTGAAAAAATCCTCTCCACAACTGCAACTAGCACTATGTTTTTAAATTTCTATGATCATGCCACCATTTAATACGAGGAACAAAACGGGAATGATATTATAAAAAGGGACAATTTAGCATCTTGTTAGGGAAGTATAAGAACAAAGGACCTCTGTAAAAAAAAAAAGAAATACCATTAAAAATGATGCATCTTTATCCACCTACCTTAGAGAATATTCACTTTTACCGAGATTCAAGAGCAGTATTTTTTAGCACTCGCAAGTGATGCTAATAAAATGGAAACCATAACTCATGTAACTTATGTTCTTTAATTAATCACCTTTGGTTTATTCATTGGCGTGTACAACATAGACTAAAATCCCGCTACTGGTTTAATGCGTTCCATGCAACATATTCTCATGAATCTCTTCTTTGTAATAGAGTAGTCTTCATTTCTCAATTTTGTCATCTGATATCGCTAAACAGAAAGTAATGCTAGCATGTGTCTAACGAAAAATGAATGATTATGATCCTGATGCTCGTAATAAAGTTTACACTATTTCTGAAAGTATTGATACTAAGTAACTGCTGACACAAAGTAAATACATTCTTAAGAGTGATGCTACAGGACAACGTACAATAACTTCACACTGTAATTTTATGTCTTTCCGAAAACCTGTAAATATTAACCAGTGATTAGAAAGCTAGCGATTGAGGTCATTAAAAACAGTTTGTGAAAGTAGTACATGTTGTATCTTTGTGACAAATATAAGTAACTATGATTGTGCCATTTGTTTTATTTATGCAATCAAACTGTGTTTAGATGAGTTACAGGAAGGCAGAAATAACATATCTGTTGGGGGCTGCGGTGGTGTAGTATTTAGACTATTCGCTCCCAGCGAGGTCATCCGGCTTTTCACACATGGGAAATGTAGGCGATATTACCGCTGGCCGGAGGATTTTCTCAGTGTGTTTCCCATTGCTACACCCTAGCATTCCCTCGTTCCATGATAGGGTATGTGTAGTTCAAAATTTTTTTTATTTATTTTTTTACTGCAGAGAATGACTTTCATTAATACATGTAACGTTCATCTCGCAGACGCACATAATGTGGTTGGTGGAAAATGAAATAAACGTTCTTACAAAAGTGATACCGGTTTAGTTCATGCCTGCTTGCTTTTTTTCTTCTGAACTACAAAAATTAAGTTTTAAACTGTTTTACATTAGCAATTTGTGACAAAAATTTCTGCGTACAAATTTAAAATCTTAAATGGTTCATTTTTAACTCTCAGTTTATTAGATTGAATAATTGGTTTTTGGGGAAAAGGTGGCTTACAAGCATAATCTAAACTTTCATTTAAAAACCGCACATATTGTTACACTTTGTCCCGAATTTTCTCTGTAACTTTAGTGATGGCGATAGAAAGCAGTTTCCAGTATGTATTTAGATGCCCTAGATCTAACAATGAAGTTTTGACAGCTGAAATGCTGAATTTTTACCAGCACTATTGTACTGTCCTTCACTGACTCAATACCCATTTTGTGATGCAAGTTGTATTACATGGAACTCGTCATTTTCCTAGTCCCTAATTATGAAAATTTTAAAAATTCAATACAATTTAAAAATTTAAAACAGAAACAAAATATAATGAAACTTATATTATTGTCCAATTACATATATTTTGCAACTGTAATATATTGGAATGCACTGCTATCAAAAAAATTAAAAATAAAATATTTAAAGAAATTCAGACATTCAAAGACTGTCAACAAAGTAATTTACATCAGTCCTTCATATAACCTCTTGTAATGATGCAACGGCGCATTAGGGCCGCCATATTTGTAATATTCCTCGCCTGGTATGACAAATGGAAGTTACAGCTCGGTTAGCTCAGTTGGTAGCAACATGAAACTTTAAAGGCGCCAATAAATATAAATAAAGTCCAATGTTTGTTTATTAATCTGTACATATATTTATCATTCCAATGAAACAGTTCACATACAATCGTCAGGTATCAGAGTACGAAGCAGTTTACAGGCAAACCAACAGAGAGCAGCGCCAAAGTCATTTCATTATTCATTTACATCTTGCAAACTTGCATCGTAAGAAAATACAGAGGCAGCGACCTCCCACACCGGCGGAGAAATAAACAAGCAAGTTCCAGCTGGTTACTGCTGGCCGGCGATATGCCCATGGAGTATTAGTCTCTGCTTGCGTATCAACCCTCCTCTCCAGAGAGTATCAAAAGTAATCAAATATGGGCATAGCATGTGTCACCACGCACGCTCTTCCCACACTATCCGAACTGCGTCGTAGTAAAAAATAATCAAACCTTCTAGAACAAAAACTGTTCACGCAGTTCGGAAAGCTTCTATCACTAATGCTGACGTGTAACAAAACTAAGATTTCCCGAAACTGCAAACGTGCGGCCGATAATCATTATACCACGATAAACGAACTCCCTCGACTTTAATTTCAAATCCCGATAAAATAACATTGTCTGACGCGATTCCCACCAGATGCAAAAATTCAGGAGTGACCCTGCCAGGAATTGAACCTGGTTCGACTAGGTGGGAGGTGAATAATCTAACCACTACAGCCCCACAAATTGTTTGAATTAATATGTGAAGAGTTTCGTTACATACCATGCTGTTCTGTTCAGCTGCAGGCAAAGATGATGCTCGATGTAGCTGACATATATGTGGCAAACAGTCTTTAACCTGCGCGTAGTTCAACAGGAACAAAAACCGCTGTTTCACCTGTAAAGCAGTGTTTTCAGAATGCCAACAGACACACACTAACCAAATGCAACTTAAAATCAGGAGATACCTACAGTTAACCAAACAACATTCTCTTTTTAGAGCACAGCACACACAAAATATAATTACAAAAGTACAAGAATATATTTTAAAACTACATGTTGCCAATAATGACTGAAAAATAAAACCATAACAAACATATTTCACACTAAGAAAGTTAAATTATTTTGCATCTCGTACCACTATTGCTTGCTGTCTGGAAGCCTGTGTGTGGATAACTCACACACTAACTTAAATTTGCATACATCAAAAAACCATTACACACAAAAAGATAACATAAGTTTGATACCAAAACCAAATACTACAAATGAAATGATAATATAGTAAAGTACNCCAAATGCAACTTAAAATCAGGAGATACCTACATTTAACCAAACAACATTCTCTTTTTAGAGCACAGCACACACAAAATATAATTACAAAAGTACAAGAATATATTTTANGTTAACCAAACAACATTCTCTTTTTAGAGCACAGCACACACAAAATATAATTACAAAAGTACAAGAATATATTTTAAAACTACATGTTGCCAATAATGACTGAAAAATAAAACCATAACAAACATATTTCACACTAAGAAAGTTAAATTATTTTGCATCTCGTACCACTATTGCTTGCTGTCTGGAAGCCTGTGTGTGGATAACTCACACACTAACTTAAATTTGCATACATCAAAAAACCATTACACACAAAAAGATAACATAAGTTTGATACCAAAACCAAATACTACAAATGAAATGATAATATAGTAAAGTACTATACTTTTCTCTCATGCTGTACAGTTTCAAAGGAACCCAGAAAAGTTAATCATAGACTTACTGTATATACTACCTTTACATGGATCTAACACCCATCCCTGTACAACTACCTTCCCCTTTCTTGTCAGTTTCCTGAAAAAGAAAATATTTCAAACTGGTTTCTACCAGTAATAATATACCCTTGCCTGGTTATATGTGTACACAATGCTTCCTTTCCCCTCCTGCTGACAAGCGTAAGGCTGTGACAGGGATGGTTGTGTCGACCACGCGACCTTGACAGAAACATAACAAGTAAATGTTACAGGAGCAGAGTGGGAGAGCTGCTTTTAGGCTGGAAGGGTGGGTGAGCTGTTGTGAACAGTGGCTGCGAGATACAAGTGCCTGGGTTTATGCTGAAAAGCTATTGCTGAATAAGTGATGAATTATGGGCAGGAAAAAAAAAAAGATATATATATATATAGACACACACACACAGAATTAAATTCCTGTTACAAGTTGTGGAATATGAAAAGCAGCATGGGAAACNATATATATATAGACACACACACACAGAATTAAATTCCTGTTACAAGTTGTGGAATATGAAAAGCAGCATGGGAAACATGTCATGTTCAGACTGTACTTGACCTTGACAACTTCCACTTGTATTGTTGATCACCCACCCAATTTATGAAGGGCTAATTTTATCAATAAATGGAGTGTTTACTTTGAGTAAATACGTTATTAAAATGCCTTCTCAACACACTGTTCTATTTTTTGACTCTTTATTGAATTTTTGTGGTTAATCAATTNCTCAACACACTGTTCTATTTTTTGACTCTTTATTGAATTTTTGTGGTTAATCAATTAAATTTACTAAATTCTAACATTTTGTTTTATTGTAATTGTTTCTGTATTTTTGGCCTGCGTTCATTTACTCTTTAATTTTGTTTCAGTAATATTTTGTTAAAGTAACCAGTATAAGCTCCTAAACATTTTAATAAATTTAATGTCAGAGAAGTCATTCTGAGGAAAAAAAATTTGTACAAAGTGAAAACTTTANTCCTAAACATTTTAATAAATTTAATGTCAGAGAAGTCATTCTGAGGAAAAAAAATTTGTACAAAGTGAAAACTTTACTTCTCAGATAATTAGTACTATATTTTTGCTGCAATGGTGGTTGCAGTTATTAATCTTTGAATTAATATCTAGAGAGCGTTTAACATTCTTATATACTGATAATATATATATTTATAATATTATTGTTAGTTGATTTGAATAAATATTAAACTATGTTACCTACCAATGTTGTGTGTAATTTCCGTTTCCAAACTCTCCCTTTTGGCGCAAAGAAAAATGTCTTAAGTTATATAAATAAGTTTTAATTTTCCCAATAAATTCTTTTTGGATAAGCTACTCAGTCACAGTTTAGTAAATCTCATAATCAAAGGACCACTGGAATGTTTGAAGAGAGGAAGATATTGCACATAGAAAAAAAACTTGATTAAATAGGCTGGCTGCAAACTTAAAGCAATACTAAAAGACTTGCACTTGTACAAATAGTATAAATGGAACACTCCTTTTACACCTTATGGGCTTAGAGTAAACTAGCCATTTATTTTTGTACTATTGTGCTGAGAAATCTCTGAGCAGCAAGGATATAGCCTGAAGTCAAAGCCAAACACAAATTACATTAGTGGTGGTGCCTGGGAGGATTTAAAACAATGCAGTAAGTGTCATAATAATAAGTATAATTTCCATTTTTTTGTGTGACACCAAACTCCCTCAAGGAAGCTGCCTTATCTACCTTGTCAGACATACAACTTATAAAGTAATATGTTTTACTTTCGTGAAAGTACAGGTACAGACTGCAGACTCTTTAGATTTGAGTGGCATAGCCACAAATGTGAGCTCACAAAAGCTTACCTACCGTTTTGGTTTTCCATTCATCCATCCATGTTCCATAGCTTTCTTCCTTCCTCTCTTTGATGGTGCAATATCATGATCATCAATTATTTAACATAGTGTAGTGTAAAAACTAAACAAACAATTTTGGATTTTTTTTTAATATTGAAGTAAAATTTGTTAAGTTTGGACCCCTCTTTAATAATGTTCACAATTTTTATTCATACTTTGCAACAGCACGGAAAGAATCCAGAAGCATGCCATGTAAGATGATGTGTGGTAAACGACTGCCATAAAAATATTGTTACATGTCACCTTCTGTGTGGCTTCCTTGCCACTTCCCGCTTGAGCGTGCAAAGCAGTGTGTCAAGGCCATTACTGATAACCTGAGGAGTGCACCAAGATTTACTTAGGGGTGCCTACACACATGCAGTGATAAGCCAAATGGGACTCTTGCCACTTCTGTCTTTAAAGGGGATTGAATGTCTGGGGTTATCGTTGCAAGAATATTCTGGTCATTGCCGTTGCCCTCCCTCTGCGCGACCCGGTGTACAGAGAACCTTCTGGTTCGGGCCAGTGGATCTATGTAAGCGCAGTGGGCCTCCGAGTAAGGAGTCTGGAGTTTGAAGCCCTGTATGGACTTGAGCACCAGGTGTGCAAAATCAGCGAAGCGACGAGAGGCTGCGACAACATTGACCGGTAAGAGTGAAGTCTGCGCATTGCAAGTATCGGTACAGTGGAGAGAGACTGACGGGCAGGGCCACTGAACTGGATACACGTGAGACAGATACATGGAATGATGGCAATAGACAGTTGGATTGAATATGTGTAAATAGCAGGTGTGAATTAAGTGATTGTAACCAATATAAAAAAAGTAATCAGGAATTTAATTAGAATTGAGGTGGACATTAAATATTGTTCTCACTGAGAATAACAAGTGTTAATAGTAGAGATACGTAGATTAAAGTCGTAAATAATAGCTGCATGTATTTTAATAGAATTTTAAATAAATTAAAAGATTAAATTTAACTCTTTTATTTTTATTAAGACTCCATTCCTCACAAACTCGGATACGCCCTCTGATCACTTGCAACACTGGTGTCAGAAGTGGGATGGGCTTTATTACTACCT
Organism: Clitarchus hookeri; assembly: GCA_002778355.1. Lineage (NCBI taxonomy): Eukaryota > Metazoa > Arthropoda > Insecta > Phasmatodea > Phasmatidae > Clitarchus > Clitarchus hookeri. The sequence goes on along the minus strand of NQII01000026.1, from coordinate 1,097,201 downwards.
TTAAAGCTCTGAAAGCTTATATCGCCTTGTGCAGACCATATTTTTGTTTGAACGTAATAAATTCTGGATGCCTCTGCATTGTACATCTATGTGGTTGTACTTGTTTTCTGGGCACTATCCCTTCAAAGCCTGTCGCATCAGCATGCTGGACACCAAAACATCCAATACAATTTACTATTACAGCTTGCTCCGTGGCCAACAACAGAGCCCAAGGTTTTTTCGGGTTATTCGGTGTCGCACTCCTTCAGCCACAAGGCAACCACCTGCCTTGAAAGGAGAGTACCTGTTCACCATATGGCTTGCATGGAATCAGTGGCTCCATCCAGGGTCTTACATCGCACAACTAACACCAGCTTCATCGCTTCAGAGTGACTACGCCAAGTGCTTGCCACTATTCCTACGTGATACCAATAATTTCTTAATAAAAATGATGTACAGATATACTATTATGAAGTCATACTATTATCAAGCGCAACTTTTGTAACTCAACAGTTTTTAAAAATGTACAGGTTCTGGTATTGCATAATTTAACAACATGGATTTATAAATCAAATGCCAAAAATAACATTAAAAATTATTTCAAAACGTACCAGGATAAAAACTATCTTTAAAAATTTAAGAGAGACAGGCACAAGTACGCAGATGTTGGTATTTGCGGATATGAACACACCTGTACGTCATCACTCATCTCTTGAGGAAGTTGTTCCAGCCAGTGAAAAGTCAAGATTACAATATCCACACATGAAAATGTGTCCCTCAAATGTGTGTATTTCTGCCCAAAAGTATCAACCCGTAGGTACTTAAGTTCATATTTTTTCCAATTGAAAGATAATTACTAATAGGCTGGTGGCCAATCTGCCATAATATCACAAATGCTCAATATGCCTCCCTCCACACCCGCAATGAGCTATGAATCACTTGGGTGCCGACTTGATACTCGGTTGAGCTATGTGGGAGTCCCACATGTCAGCGAGCATGTCCGTTTACTGCTAAGAGAGAATTGAAATGTTTCACTTGTTTGCCGTTAGGTGCCTTCCTTCAGTATGAATCAGGATGACAACTCTACAACAGAGGGCCTTTTGGATTCTCCAGTTGAACAATTTTAAATCTGTGACAACTGTGCAGCATGATTTTCAGTGAGAGTACAGCACTGAATCTCCTACTGCTTAGAACAATTGACGTTAACACAAACAGTTTCGACAAAATCATTTGTGTAAGGAGCAATCAACAGGTTGCCGTGTTTCCAACGAGGACATTGGGCGCATTCACAGGATTTTTGCAAGAGGTCCACAGAAGTCTACTTGAAGTGCCAGCAGAGAGCTAACCATTCCCCATACGACTATCTGGCGTGCTTTACAACTGCATTTGTAACTCAAACCTTACAGGATTGAACTCTTACACTTCCTACACCAATGTGATAAACAATGTGTGGCATTTTATGCATTCATTCTCGAAAAGGAAATAAAGATGACCATTTTCTTTCATACATAGTGTTTAGTGACGCTGCCACGTTTCATCTCAAGGGTACGGTGAAACGCCACAACGTACAGATATAGGGATCACAGCAGCCACATGCCGTTATCGTGAATGTGTCCTGCGCAGTTTCCCAAGAAAAGGTTTATGGTCCATTGTTTTTTCCTGACAACACTGTCAAGGGAATATCATACCTGCAAATTTTACAGAACTGGCTTTTCCCGCAGGTAAAAGCAGATTCCGCTGATTTCACTTTCTATCAGGATGGAGCACCACCGCATTGGCCATCATGGACATAGTGATTTTGCATTACACCACTGGCTACCAGTTGCCCAATCTCACTGTCTGTAATTTTTTCTTGTGAGGGTTTGTGAATGATTCAGTTTGTGTACCATCCTATCCTACAACAATGGACAAACTTTGAAAAAGCATAACAGCAGCAGTGGCACTAATAATACCAGAAACTCTCTCTAATGTGTGGGACGAGTTTGACTATTGTACAGATGTATGCAGTGTGTCTGCAGGGGGGCATGTTGACCAGTTGTGATAACTGTAAACAAAATTTTATTGTCAGACATGGTTCTCTATTACTTGGTTTAAAAAATAGATTTGTTGATTTTTCTGAACCTTTATACATAAAATTTCATGACAAAACAAGTATTCAGGTAATATGATCAATGCAAATTTGAAGTTCATGTGATCAGGATGTAAGTCAGAACAAGAAACCAGAGTGTACTGGAAGGTGAGTAAAGGCCTAGGTAAAGATGTGAAAGTGATGTTTCCTACCCACCTCCTACACAGCATGCAATAAATGGATAGAGGCATAAACAGTTTTTTTTTTTTTTTTTTTTTTTAAAAAAAAGAAGGAATTGGTGTTTGTTTTCTTTGCATTCCTACAAAATGCCAACCCATATACTCTCTCTACCACTATCAATGTTGATGTCAGGCACTGGAAATTTTAATTGTATATGTGTAGATAAAAGTGAGGATCAAGAGACTGTACCCAGTATAAAGAAAGTTATAAGGAACTTCATTATAATGTAAAGTGGTCCTCCCTCCCGGCCTACCTTTGTTTTGTTAATATGTATGAATATTGATTTATATCCATTTAATTATATTCCAGCAATGCAGTGTGTTGGATAGATAGGTTAGAATGACCAGATCTTTTCAGCTGAACAACAAAAATTATATTGCATTTTTATTTAGATTCCTGTATTTGTTAGGGCCATTTTGCAAATTTTAAATATAGTTTAACTTAATTGAAAACATTACTGAATTTGCTGTGGCATTCATTTCTTTATGTTCACTTCCTTGTAGGTTATTAAAGGCAGCAGTAGTAGATGCCCTTATGTGGCATTTTGTTTCTAGGAAGTGGCTGTTAATAGATTCAGAGGAAAAATCCTTGAATCACTGCGTTGCACACAAATGTGATGAAATGGAGAGAAATATGGTTTAATTTGATAGGCAGACAGCACCCAATCAGTGGAGGCTTGCAAGGGAATAATTCAAATTTAATTTGGGAGTGTTGGAGAGATAAGAGGCAGAGCCCTAGAGGGGCATATTAGTTAATTCTATGGTGATAGTTTTCTCATCTCAAGTTTTTCACTTAAGTATTTTTTTTTAGTAACATAATTCATAGTGTCTGCTCCCTTGATTTCTCCAATTAAGCCTGAGGTAAAAATTCTGGTTTGAGAAACATGTTAATTTACTGGTAACCACATAGCCACTGTGTTATCGCTTCCTGCAGTGCAGTTTAACATATATTTTGGTTTCATATAATGTAATGTGGCAAAATAAAATATTTAATAAACATTATAAATTATTTGTTTGGCGAAGTAGTTAATTTTTTTTCATGGCCTAACCTTGAAGCGTTGGTAGAACCCACTGTAACTGTATGCATTTTAAGAACCACCCTGAGATATTACTAAAACTAGTTGCTGTGTGACGAAGAGGAAATGGATGCTAGTCAACATGCCTGTGTGCAAGTGCACAAGGCATACAAGATGGTAGCAGTTGCGGTTGCACAATAATAAGTGGCATTAAATTTTGAGCTCAATAATGGTAATAAGTGGAGAGTGGAGATTTTTGGGCGACTTTTAAAATAAAGGACTTGAAAGAATAATTGGAATAAGTGTTAATAGTAGAGATAGGTAGTTTTATGTTGTAAATAATATGTAGCTCTGCGTATTTTTATAACATTTTTAATAAATTAAGAAATTAAAGTTATCACGAACTTGGATTTGTAACAAAATAATATCTTGTATGGTTATCAATTTGCAGTTTCCTGCACTATACCACTTTCAGTGATATTGCTTACTCATATAGTCCATTTATGCTATCTTCACTTTTTAAACAAACATTTGCAAAAATTAACCTAGGTGTAAAATGTTTACCTGGCTTTTAATGACTCATATATTAGAAACATTTAACACTGTTACTAAACAAGTATTATAATTTTTTTTTTTAATTAAACTTTTACTTATATATTGTCTAAAAATTGGACTGTGATTACCAATAGTGATACAAGTGCCAAAATCTCTATCTGAGATAACCTACTAATTGGAAACCTCTACATAATAAATTCTGTGTAACAGCTATCTTTTCCAAAACCTGCTGGAAAATTAAGTAATTATGTACATTTTACTAGCCACATGTTAGTTCTCACAAATATGAATGTCTCATACAATTTCTTTGTTAAAAAATGGTGCCTAGATCATTATCTCTTGCGTAGAAAACTAGCGTTCAGGGTTCAACACAGAATCATCCAATAACAACAACTTATAACAAGCATATATGTAACATCATAAAGTTAAGTCATCAGTATATTGGTTTAATATCACAAATACAATAGCCTACATAAAGAAATAATATGTTGAATTTGTAAAGTCGAATGTTCTGTAAAGCACACAATTCAACATTTTCACTGATAATTGAATCTAATGTTACAGAGAGGAAAAATATATTTTCACCCGCCAGCGCCCGCACCCGCCCCACTCCGCACGCTCGTTTGTTCGTTCGTTCATTCAGTCAGTTTGAGCTTAGTATCAAGACAAAGAGTGCATATTTTTTGTGTATACTGATTACGTTTCATTTGACGATAGATAAGTGAGTAGTAACACAAAGTACGGCTTCTGAGAGTGGCACAAACAGACAGTCAAGTAATGTCCAGCCGGAGCCAGGTACGAGTGGTACTAGCAGACGGCCGCACAATGCGCAGTCTTCTACTCTCACAAAAAAGAAGGAGTCATGGACTCGACAATATTATGAAGATTATTGACAATTTGGTTCATCAAGGGTGCTGATGACAAACCATTACGTGTTATTTGTTATGCGGCACTTTCAAACGAGTCTATGAAACCTTCAAAGTTGAAGAGGCACTTGGAATCAAAACACCCGGAATACAGTGAGAAGCCATTAGATTTCTTCATTAATAAAAAGAGAGAACTAATAGTTACCAAAAAAACTATGTCTTCAATTTTTCTGAGGGTGCTCAATCTGAAAACCTTGTAATGGCATCTTATGAAATCTCAAAATTAATTGCTGAAACCGGTTATTCTCACACAATTGCTGAGAAATTAATAGTTCCAGCAATGAAAATAGTAGCTCTCGGATATGTGATAAAAAACAAGAGAACCATAAATTTGCTGGCTCTATCAAACAACACAGTGAAGCGTAGGATAGTGGAGATGTCTGATAACATCGAGGAAACTGTCGTTGGTCACTTAAAAGAGAGTAATTATTTTCCTTACAAGTTGATGAAAGTCCAAACATATTGGATAATGCTAATCTAATGTGTTTTGTAAGATACGATTTTGACAATACAAATCACGAAGAATTTCTCTTTTGTAAACCTCTGACAACAAGAACAACAGCTGATGAAATATTTAATTTGATTGATAGTTACATGAAGGACAATGGCATTGAATGGAATAAATGTGTGGGACTAAGTAGCGATGGAGCACGCGCAATGGCAGGCATTCGTACTGGACTTTTACAGAGGATCAAAGCTGTAGCACCAGACTGTGTATGGGTGCATTGCAGCATCCACAGAGAGGTATTGGCCGTCAAAAGAATGCCATTGCTTTTAACTGCAACTATGCAAGTGTGTGTGAAATTTATAGATTTTATACAATCTCGTCCACTGAACTGAAGAATATTCTCTGCTTTATGGAAAGAAATGGGAAGTGAACATGAAAATCTTCTTTTACACTGCGAAGCGTGGTGGCTATCAAGAGGGAATGTTTTAAGAAGACTCATTGAACTGAGGGAAGAAGTTTTAATGTTCTCAGAACAACATCCCCCAACGGCTAGAGATGTAATATTTCATTTCAAAGACAGTTTCCATGATGTCAATTGGAAACTGGTAGCTTATATTTGTGATATTTTTGATTTCTTGAACAATTTGAATCAGAAATTACAAGGCAGCAATGTAACTGTATTTAAAGTGCAAGAGAAGGTGGAAGCTGCAACAAAAAAATCAATTTGTGGTCGAGTCGTGCGGAAGCAGGAAATTACAAAGCTTTTACAAAGCTAAAAGAACTACAAAAAAAATCATAGCATGAGTTTATTGCTGGGTGAGATTTCAGCTGCTATCAAAGAAAATCTGCTTGCGCTGGAGACAAATCTTAAGAAATATTTTCCCCCCATCCATGGAAACAAAGCATGGGTAAGGAATCCATTTACAGTCAATGTAGAATCCGAGACTGACCTTCCGGATTCAGATATTGAGTCTATAATTGAACNTCCATTTACAGTCAATGTAGAATCCGAGACTGACCTTCCGGATTCAGATATTGAGTCTATAATTGAACTGTCATGTAACACGGCGCTCAAAGACACATTTGGCAACATATAACTGATGGATTTTTGGCTGTCTTGCCATCAGGAGTACCCAGTTTTAGCAGAAAAAGCGATAAAGTTTCTAATGCCTTTTGTTAAGACATGTAAGTGTGAAGCAGGGTTTTCAACACTGGTTTTCCTAAAAAATAAATATAGGAACCGATTGGAAGTCAAACCGGATCTGAGGATAAAGTTAAAATCTTTTCCTCCAAATGTAAAGTTTTTAGTTAACAAGACACAACTGCACACTTCTCATTAATAAAATGTTTGGTCTTCATTTGATTATCAATTTTGTACAACATTTGTTAACGCTTCTTTGTTAAAATATTAAACTGTAATAGACATATAAGCATGTGCTCATACACCAGAATCCACAAAAAAGTTTTTAGTGGGCCATGAAGGAAAAGCTTAAAAATAACCGGGTCACGGAAAAAAAAGTTTGGGAAACTCTGAACTACACCATTAAACCCTTCAATGCCATCAACAATGTTTTCATCTGCAATAAGAATAAAAGTGCTTGGCACACTAGGAAACAAGAGAAAAATAGATTTAAGATAGTTTCTGTTTAAAGATGGCTTTCCCTTGAGGCCACAGTGGTTCAAGAGTATATGAAAGTTTGAATTAGAAGGTTTTCTCACTGTTTCTTCTTGAAGTCGACATGGGCCTAATCATTATTGTCTGTTTTGATCTACGACTTTTATTGATTGTCCTTTTTTAACATTATTTCACAAATATCCATTCAATTAATTTTTCTCCCTGTGGTGTCAACATTAGTGTTAACAATGTTGTTCTTAATTTTATAACACCCAACAAAATTACTGGCCTCCATTAGTTTTACAACAAAAGGACGTTTATCTTTCATCTTCTTATAATATTTATGTATTCTTCTGGCAGATACATGCATTGCTGCATTTTCAAAGTCTGTTCAACATCACTGAACTCTGCATCATTCAGCAGAAATGTATGCCCTGGAATGAGGAATCTTAAAAAAATTGTAGTAACAGAAAGGATATTTTTCAAATAACCTTTAGTATCAAGGTTATTTTGATAATTTTATTTTGGCCACCGCATGAATCTGCTCCTGTTCCCTGCACATGGTGTTTTGAGTAAATAACGTATATCAAGAGCGGAAACCAACAAACCACTAAATGGGAGCATTGAAAGCAGGCAACATCGTAATAACAAATTTGAAATGTGCAGGTTGGTTACACAACCAGGCAGACTTTTGTTACTGGCATCATCTGCTGGAAGCGTCGATTGCCTTGTTTCCCTTGTTGCCTGCTAGATGCATTGGTGTCGTGCTGTAGCCATATACAGTACAATCACTTCTAGAAATGGTTAAGGGAACTCAAAAAATTCCTGGGGGCGCGGAGAATTCATCCGGCCACCTTTGTGTCGAGAAGCAGGAATCTTACTATCCGAGCTACGAAGCTTTGTTAAGCAAAGATGTGTATAAGTTTTTTTTAATATAGTATTAATTTATTACCTCGTATATATGAAAAATTTGCATGCCACCCTCTGCATAGAAATAAACATAATCAATTTGCTATTTATAAGAGCCAATACCCACTATAGTTACTCAATAAAATGAGCTGGCCATTTTTTCCAATTGTTTACCATCATCGCCTACACCTTAACTTGTGTGTTATTAAAACTTGAAATTAATATTAGTTTATATTAGTAAATATATTATTTATATATTATTTAATTGTGTCCCATTTACTACATACAATGAAAAACAATCACATTTTTTCTACGATGCCCTCGAAATTAGTGGTCCAGTAGGCCTTATTTGGTATCCACCCCCTGTGCAAAAATAATATTACTGTACACAATCAATAGTTGTATTTTAAATTGCTGGTAAAAGAATAAGTCAAGTACACCCTCAATCTTTGCATTGCTGCTAAAAATAATGCATTAACAAGATAAGTAACTTCACATCCAAACACAGAAATTAAATTCTTAAAAGTAACTTTATATTGGCATTAAATACTAATACCCTAAATGGCTATGTTTTGAGTAAAATGTTTGTAAACAGTGACAATATATGTGATATTTATACCATGTATTTTGGACAGCTTAGTTTAAACTGAAGATGCATACACTGCCATCTCTCTTTTGGGGTAAAACTTCTTTAAAACACAATTGAATCAATCTGTCCAATTGAATTACCACCCATGGTTCCAGCAGTAAATACCTGAAATACTTAAATACCAATTACCATGGTTTGTACTCTCTCAGAGGAAAAAAAAAAAGGAGGATATTTTAAGGACTTCTAAGAACATTTTAAGTTTTTTCTAAGGACTTATTAAGACTGATCAAAGTTTTATGACGAAAGTAATATATTGTAATGTTGCCGCGGCTCGTTAAGCCATATTTATAATATTGTAGCCCCACAGTTAGGTGCCATTTGGTAACGTTCGTCTGCTTACACTGCCGAATATTACTTTGCCACAACTAGCTCAAGGTAGAAACACGAGACTCAGTACAGTGTGACGCCAATTAATTATAAAAGAAGTTCCAGAGTATTTTGTTATATATGTTTATTTAACTATTGTAGTTTCACAGTTCACATACAAATTGCCGGTATACAGAGTACGAACCTCTCACAGATAAATATAAAAGTACAGACCAGCGCCACAGTAATTTACATATTATTAATGTCTCCAAACTTGCATCGAAATAAATATAAAATGCTTCAACCTCCCACACCAGCAGAGAAAAAGTCTAGTGGCCAATGTGGGGGTTAACCTCACACACGACGCGACCTAGACTAGCATTGTATGATGCTTCCGACGACTGCACTGACCCAAAGCGACTCCTTCCAACAACTGCTCTAACGGCCCTCGCCGCAGACTGACTCTGAAGCACTGCTTCCGACAACTGACTAAACTGCTCCAAGGGCGACAGGCAGACGCGTCTTTTGTTCTGCCTCTCGCCCCCCTCTCCTGAGATAAGGGCCTGGCCACGCACTCTCTCCACAACGTTATCGTTACTGCTCCACAGAAATTAATCCTGCGCCGTCAACATAAACGAACTTCGCCGTCAACATAAATGAACCTTTCGTACAACAAAACTGCGCCGGAGGAACTAAAACTTGTCGACGTCNACGAACTTCGCCGTCAACATAAATGAACCTTTCGTACAACAAAACTGCGCCGGAGGAACTAAAACTTGTCGACGTCGCCTGAAAAAGATAAGTAATGCTGACGCTTAACAAAAACTGAAAACTTTCTAAACGAAACGGTAAACGGACTCCTGATAAAACGTAAACAGCAGACGTTTGCCCGATAACCTACAATAGCACACGTCTGCCGGATAAACAAACTATCATGGGAAACGAGCCACCACGGCTTTAAACTTTAAACCAGATAAAAATATTACGAAGCTTTCTAAAGCTTTATACACACGAAAGAATTTTATACCAGTGTCCCGAAAAATTAAGAATATTGCACCATTACATTATGCGTTGGACAAAAATTAGCTATATGCAATATATGGGCAAAGTCATACTGTAACAATAAGAAATACTTTGAACTTACCAACTGAAATACTTTACACCACTATGGTGAATTTTCATAATCACTTGATTGAATGGTGAAAGACATTTGGATGGGTTTCCAATATAATGAAATTAACAGTTTCCACTCAGAAATGTTTAACATACCTTGTAAAAGAGATGTGCAGTTAAAACATCTTAACACTTGGCCTATTTTGCCATATTTAGCTATTCACTTATTTTAATTTTCAGGTTAGTCAGCTCCTGCTTCTTCTCTGAAATTTCATTACACTTAATAAACAGTCCAACGTTTCTAGAAGATTCTACTTTTGATGAAAGACTATAAACAAACATCTCTGATTGGGATTAGGTTCACTAACCTCTGTATTTACATACATACTGTAATAACCTCATTGTTAACATTGTCACATTCAATACTTTCAGATCTGTTAAAATTTTTACACGTTTCCTCAACCTAAAATTGTGCAACTGCCCCAAAATTTTGTTTCTTGAGGTCTGGGTCAAATAATGTGTGCTTATTTACCAAGCTTATCTTTTCCAACTCAACTCCCCATTTTTCTAGCCTCATTAATAAAGCTGGCCACACACGATCCGGCTGGCCTGTCAGTTTGGACTGAACAGTCCGCCTGACGTCAGGCCACCGGATCATGGGAGACCTCACACATGCTCAGGCAAACTGAAGGCAAACTCGTCAGTTGCAATCGTGGTAGCCATGGTTAATGGTAGATCCTCCGCCAATGATGACGTGCTTACGATTCTTGGTTTAGTGGTTGCTTTAAATCGAAGCCATAAAAAAACTAAGGTGTATCGAAATCATAAAACCTGGTGTAAGGAGTGGCTAAAAAAAGAAGTACATACTATCACATAAATTTGCTTAATGAATTGAAGTTTGTCCCGAAAGACTGGCACAATTATTTGAGGATGAATGAAGATACATATTTACATTTTTTTTCATTAGTAGCTCCATTTATTGAGAAGAAAAACACAGTGATGAGAAACACGATTTCACCTTACGAAAGATTGACTGCAACTGTGAGGTTTTTAGCAGCCGGAAGGAGTTACGAGGACCTTTAGTTTTCTACAATAATATCGCCTCAAGCTCTTGGTTACATCGTACCGGAAACATGTGAGGCAATTTTCCAAGTTCTGAAGAAGGATTACTTGAAGGTAAGAAAATTCTTATTCTATATAAACTTTTCATTTACAAACAAATGGTGCCGTTTACAAAAATGAATGGTACTGTTTATAATATGTTATTAATTTACTTGGATGGGAATGAAGAAAAGAATGTTGTCAAGTCATTATTAAGTACATTGCTGTGCGAAGTTGGTTGAACATTGATTTGTGGTGAGGGGTTAACTGGTTGGTTTTCATGAGAAGGTAGGGACTGAACTAGTTGTGCTAATGAAGAAGATGGCGATGGAAAAGGACTCGAATGACTGGAACATGAGCTGTGTGAACTGTGAGGAGAATAATGAGGGTTTTGGTTATCAAATGTATAATGTGGAAACATGTGAAGCGATCGAGGTTGAGGTAGTGCTCTGTTTATCAACCTGTGAGACGATGATAAATTTCCACCCTCGGCTTCAAAGAGGACGTCATTTATGAACTTTTCTGCTAATCGTCTTTGCTCGTAGTTCATTCTATCCAAATCTCGTAGTTTCATAGACATTTTTCACGAAAACATCAAAATGATACTCCAGTATTGGAGGTGCCTTGAAGTGGTCTCTCACAGGGGCCAATACTTCGTTCGTGAACGCGTTTTCACTGTCTTTTGGGTGGGAAGTTTTATTCTGTGGCCTTCGATGAAGCGGAGATCTGGAGCTGTTTGCTGACGCCAGTAGGTTTTGAGAGTGTTGCGAATTCTCTGCTGACACAACCCGTTCACTGCCATTGTCATCTTGCCCTGGTTTGTGTGTATCATGTCTCTCCTCCTGTAATAATAAGTAATAAAATTAATAACAACTTAATTCGTGTTTATATCCATAGACCTGTTTAGGGTCGAAAATGCATTCCTGTGCAAGTATGTGACTTTATAAGATTATTTACAGTTTGAAGTATTCGTCTGTAATGAATCAGTTGGGCTACTAAATACACTATTTCCATTACTAAATAGAAATGCATTCTTATCCATTAACAACAAAAAAATCATTTACTATTTGTACATCAGATCAGTAATCACATATGCGTGGCCACTATGGTCGAACACTTGTAAAACTAACGTAAGGAGACTTCAAATCTGCCAAAACAAATGTATGAGGTTCATTGGTTCTTTTCCCAGACGGACACCCATTCTGCATATGCATGAAATTCTTAATATTCCATATATCGGCTCCTATATTTATAGCATTACTTGAAACTTTTTTGACTCTTGTGAAAGTAGTACGTATCCCCACATCCAACAGACTGTCGCCTATGATGTCCATAGTTTGCCCTACAAGTGTTATAAACATAAAAGAATGAAGCATACTGTATTATAATTAATTATTGTTCCATCTTTATCGTAGGGTATTTTTACTGTATTAAATTTTTTCCCTAGCATTAGCATTAGATTATTTATTTATAATATTAGATAAGTTTATACTTAAGTTGAATTAAAAAAGCAAAGCTTTATCATTTAATTTCTTAATGTATGTAAATATTGTAAACAAGGAAGAATAAAGAATTTATTACATTACAGTGCCGATAAGAATTTAATAATAACATCTAACAACAAATTTTGTTTCCCCAGTTTCCAGAAACAATGGAAGAATGGAAAAGGTTATCACAACTTTCGAAGAACGATGGAATTTTCCCTATTGTCTTGGGGCCAAAGACGTAAAACACGTCAGCATCATCCCCCCAGCTGACAGTGGATCATTTTATTATAATTATAAAGGTCAACATAGTATGGTGTTATTGGCAATAGTTGATGGTAATTATAGATTTACTATGTGTGATTTCGGTACTAATGGTAGAGTTTCCGATGGAGGTGTGCTACAGAAAACAACATTTTTTGAGAAACTCGATAACGATCTGTTGAAGATACCACCTGAGGAAAATGTTGCACAAACTTCTCATTGTCTACCATACGTTTTTGTAGCGGATGATGCATTTCCTTCGCGGGTAGATATAATAAAACCGTTCAGACAGAGTGACTTAACTTGTAATTAGAAAAATATATACAACTATCGCTTATCGCGGGCAAGATGTATTGTAGAAAATGCATTCGGAATTATGGCAGCACGATTTACAATTTTTCATAGAAACATTAATGTAGAGCCACAAAGAATTGAATCTATGGTAATGGCTTGTTGCGTTCTGCACAACTTTTTAATTACTTCAGTGCCAAATTCTTATGCTCCTCCAGAAAGTTTTGATATCGAAAACAAAGAGGTAGGTATCACTAATCCTGGGTTTGAGACTCGAGGTTCAGAAATGTTTGGCTTGCAGCGCAGAATGTATGGGAATACTCTCGCTGCCGCAAAAAATGTTAGAACAGGTTTTATGAACTACTTTGTTAATGAAGGCCAAGTACCTTGGCAACTAAATTTAATTCATTAAGTTGTTTGTTCATTTCTGAATTGTACTATCTCAGGTGTCATCAATTGCGAAATTTCAACCCACACTATTGAAGTTAACTGCATGTTATTACTTTAAATTCCAAATGTACTGATCAAATAAACAGAAATGAAAATAAACCAATTCCTGCAAATACTTAATATTAATCCACTTACCTCATTCCCACTGCTTTCGCCATCACTTTCCAGGTTGGTTCTACAGTTTCGAGGAATCTCTTGATCTTCCAAGAATTTCAACAAGTTGAAGTACCACAGCTTCGGCGTATATACGTTCTCGGCAGCAATTCCCGTCTTCTTTGAATCCTTCACTTTTTTCAGTTCCTTTCTATAAGAACTTCTTATATTGTTTATCTTTTTCAACACGGTTGACTTGGTGCAGGAGGAATCTATCTCCTTCAATTTTTCAACAAGCTGGGAATAACAGGCTTCTTTTTTAACCCGGTCGTGATAATATGGTGATTTCACTTGCCACAAACAGGGTTCACTTTGATAAATTGCCATGAAATCCTCCAAACACTGATTTTCATTTTCGCGAGACATAATTATTATGAATACACTCACTAAATCAAAAGAACGAAATTTACTGTTCAGATGGGGGTGCAGACTCTTTTTTCACAAACGGCTCATAGCATGGACTGATCTGAACTGACAACTGAACCCACACACGTTCCGACACAGTGGTGCGCCCTTCCGAGCTACCGAATGGACGAACGTATTTTTGATTCCTCTCCGGCCGCCTGTACAGTTGCAACTCTCAATCCGACCGGAACCTACATACGCTCCGGCGGCCTGACGTCAGACGGACTGTTCAATCCGAACTGACAGGCCAGCCGGATCGTGTGTAGCCAGCTTAACTCTGCAATTTTTTCTCACATTTTTCTGCCTGTCGCTGAATTTTCCCAATTCCTGTTCAAACCTTTGATCAGTGTCCTTGATTTCCTGCTTTACCTCCTGAATTCCTTGTTCAGTGTGCCTATACTCCATTCACTGTTACTTCAAACTTTTCTGAAGCCCTGCTTAAGTTCTACTTCCACAATATTCCTCTACTTTATGCAAACCAAGCTTAAAAAATTACTCCAAAGGGCCACTTATTGTAGTAATATTTTGCATAAGAACTATTTCTTACTAGGCACTGCAAACACACCTATTTTTTCTCTGGCTTTATTTATATTAGTTATACAGGAAATATTGTAATTTGTAGATAAAATGCAAGCACAAGTTCAATTCAACCAAAAAATAAGGTACTTTTATGTTTACACAATTATAAAACACTTGTGATGCATGACATATTCAGGAAACAACCAAACACGTTATACATATGGTGTTTTTTCAAAGGTTTGATTAAAAAAGTGTGAAGAAACCATGAATAGACACTAGTACTTGGTTCATTACCATTTAAAATCTTGTTTGAGTTCATGAACACTATGCTGTAACGCTAAAAACCAATTGTAAATATCTGACTGATTATGCTGAGTTTCCTGTGGTGACACTAAGGCAACAGTAGTAACTACCTCCCATCAAGTGGCACAAAGATCATAACCTATGAATTACTTAATTTACCTCAATATCTGAATAATGTGCTATTTCTACCCCCGACTGATTATTATTTTCCTTGTCATGCTGGGTTTGGCCTTTCAAAACAAGTGACATACTACTCCACATGACATTAAAATTGAAATAATTAAACAATACACACATAACCAAACAAAACACAACTTATAATAACAAAAAGAAAACCACTGATGACGAATTTACTTGGAATTTGATTTGGTGGCTTCATTGGTAAATCTCTTAGCATGGATAATTGATGTTTATCTGTGATAAGGCACTGTTATTCTTCGTACTTGTTGCCCTGTCACTATCTTACTCACTGTCTCATCTGGAAAACTGCAATATCATAACTGTGTTGTCTTGTTATTGCAGCCAATGTTAATTTCTCAGGTGTGTAGAAAATCTTCAGCCCATGGGTAGCACAGCCATGTTGTAACATTGCAGTCATTGAGCAAATAATGGCTGAAGCATCAACTCGACTCATTCAGTCAATATAGAAGGATGAGACAAGTTCATAAATATAGGTGCCATTACAAAAAACAAATGAAATGTTGGCAATTTTCCTCTGCCATTTATTGATGGTTATGCAATTCATGCACTTTACCAACAGACAAACGAAACAGTTACAAAACAAGCCAGACAGACTATGAGAACAGTGTTGAATAAATTACAAATTCACGCTACCAAAAAATTTGTGCCATGAGAACTTTATGAAAGCAGAAGGACCCTTTTCCTCCTGGCACCCTAATGACCTCCCACACAGAGACAGTTGTGGGTGCTTGCCAGTATGGATTACTTTGATCACACTTGTGTTAACTNGGGGGGGGGGGGTAGTGCCCACAGCTAATATTTCCACAGTACTTCACACCTCCCTCCAGTTCCATTGACCACTACCAGATGACATATCGCATTGCGGCACTGAAATTTCCAAATTTCATGGTGCTGTTGCTGTTGCGTTTCCGAAACACCTACCTAATAAAGGCATCACGTGGTACAAAGCATCCCTCCGTACACTGGTAAGACACCGTCACATTTACTTTCCCGGGCGAGCCAAACATATAACAGCCCTTGTCACTGATTACTGACTTTGGAGAAAAACCCATGGCAAATGCACAAAAACTAAAATTGCAAAAACCCCTGAGATACGTAAAAACCCATTACTTTCCTCATAAAAAAAAAAATTTCCATTATATTATAACTATCTGCACCATTATAAGTTGGCATTGTGCTAGCGGCATAGAGTGAACAGAATCTCTATCTTTTGGTTTATTGTTCAATGGAATGAGTTAAATTATTTTTCCACTCTCTACATCTGGCCTCCCATCCTTTCTCCATAAACTGGGTTGGTACGTTGCACAGGTATCCCCACCCAGGAAAAACTTCCTGTTCCAATATGGTAACTACGGTTTTTGTGTCCACATTGCTGATAGCTTTAGCATCAAACCATTTTGAAAATAGGTCTGTAATTACCAAAATGTACTGATTCCCGTGGGACAACCTTGTTTTGCTTTTATTGGACTGACAGCAAAAGCAGGCAGTAGCAAAGTGGAACAGTGTTTTTACATTGTGCACATAACATATCAGAGCCATCAGTGACCTAGCTGGACATCGTCAATGTTTGTGACAATTTGCTGGAAGGACTTTGCTGTAGAGGATACTAAATCAAGTACCTACTGTATTTCATTAACATTACACAAATCCCTGCTATTTAGTCAAATAAAAAACTGAAGTATGAAATGAGTGATGGAATCTGGTAATTCAGAAAACTAACTGGTACAAGAGATGTTCACGTGTGTGGTCATGTACAATTAGCATTTACTGCATAAAACAAATATTCCCCCACCCCCAAAAGGGTATATATATATATATATATATATATATATATATATGTGCATATTTTTTGGATTACCCATCCCTGTTGATATCCCTATCCCCCCTGGTACACGTTAGTGATGCAACGAATGTCGATTTTTCCACATTCGCGAATGCGAATGCGAATATCCACCTCCGACATTCGCAAATGCGAATGCGAATGCTGGTTTTTCAAATATGGCGCCAAAAGCGTGCGCCTACGAACTCGAATTTTACCGCGCGTTTATAACTGGGCGGCCGGGCGGCCATGTTAAAACCGAGAGTAGCCCATATGCCCCGACTCTGAACGAAGTAAACAAATCGTGATTGCTGGCTTACTGAATGAAGTTAGCTGCTAATAATGTTTTCGTAAATATTTAGTTTGAGGTTACCTTGACGCGTACCGCTCATACCTACCAGTAGTGGCGACGCTATTCTTACCCACGCCGTAAACCGATGGCCTAACGACCAGAGGAATCCCCGAGTTCGAACCAACTGCACCTGTCATGTTGCCTGAGTCACGACGTGACGCTGCGAACGCGGGGAGTCCCGGGCATGTTATCGCCCCTCGCCACAAGAAATTACTAATCGGGGAAAAACAGTGCACCCCGCCTACCCCTATCCCACCGCAAACACGAGAGGGTAAGTCCCGAGTTATATGGAAAATAGAACAGAAACATATATATATAGGAGCCACAGAGGACCATTAAGTCAGTTATGCGACAGTTAAGAGAGTTACGCGAGAGTGAAGGACAGTTGAGGTCAGTTACGCGAGAGTTACGAGACGTTTACGACGGAGCAGCAGCGACAAGACAGTTACAACGAAGTTACGACGGAGTCGGGAGTTACGCCGGAGTCACGAGAGAGTCAGATACGAGGAACGACGAGCGACGAGGAGAGAACTGCACGTCCAGGGATCGAGCCCAGGACTTCCCGGGAGAGACACCGAGACAGCACGACAACGCCAGCCACCAGCATCGAGGGATAGCTAGATTCCACCGTCCGAGAAGATATAAAAGGGGCTAGGTCTCATATATGTACAGATCACTGTAACTTTGGACAATAAAAGTAAAGCGTGAATAAACCGAACCCAGTTATGTCTTTGTGTCACCCATCTTACAGCAGCCCAAGGTGCAGTTAGCCAGCACCGTAACAAATTACTATGTACCCTGCTATCCACCACCCTGTATAGTGCAGGTGGGGGCAGCGTCGAGTCAACATACTTAAGTTTTGTTTTTAACTTGTAAATACTCTATTGTTGTAATTGTACAGTGATAAGTGATATTTCAAAATGATGCGGTCGTGTGTTAGCGAAGTTTGGACTTATTTTACAATATGTGATGCTGAAAATTTGAAATGCAAAATATGTAATAAACAATACTAGCGCAAAGGAAGAACAACAAGTGCTATGAGAAATCACCTGGAAGCTTTGCATAAAAACGAGTATAATGCTTTAAAGAATAGGGAAAATGAAAAGCGAAATGCTTCTACAACAAGTGTTGTGGCCTCCACTTCGCGACAATGTACGAAAACCGACCTGAAACAGATGTATTTGACTGATTGCGTCGAAAAAACAAAAAAGTGGGATAACAACAATGCCAAGTCTTTGGAAATTGATAATTTCATAAGTGAAATGATTGCTTTAGAGGACTTACCCTTTAGTTTTGTCGAAAGTGTTGGATTTGTCAGACTATTGAACCATCTTTGTTCGTCGTATAATATAAAAAGCCGACAACATTTTTCTTCTTTTATATGTGAGAATTTCTACGGCAAAGTCAAAGATAAAATTTTGGGATTAATTAAGTCATTTGAAAAATTGGCGTTTACCACTGATATTTGGTCTGATTCTTGTTCAGGAATATCTTTGCTGAGTCTTACATGTCATGGTATAACAAAAAACTTTGAGAGAAAAATGATTGTGTTAAACGCAAAGGTATTTAACGATGGCAGACATACTGGTGAAAATATAGCTATAAAACTTGAAACCATGTTGTCGCATTGGGAAATACCTAAAGAAAAAGTGCAATGCATTGTTAGAGATGGTGGCACAAACATGAAAGAAGGTATTTCCTTGTTATTAATTAGAGACATTGATTGTTCGTCACACCAAATTCAGCTGGTTGTCAAGGAAGGGCTTAAGGCACAAGATTCCGTTATAACAGTGATTGCAAAATGTAAAAAGATGGCAACACATTTTCATCACTTAAATGTAGCTCAAGATGAACTGGCTGCTCTACAAGAAAGAATCGATCAGCCAAAGCTGAAAATCATACAAAAGTGTGCTACAAGATGGAATAGCAGCTTGTATATGTTAGAGCGTATTTTGAAAAACAAAGATTCGTTGTGTCTTTATGCTTCCCAGAATAACAAGATTTCACAACTAACTTCCGAAGAGTGGATTATTGTGGAAAAAATAATAACTTTACTCAGATATTTTGAGGAAATTACAAAAGAACTAAGTGCAGCCAATATTTCTGTATCCTCAGTAATTCCATTATTGTCCACTTTGGAAAAAATAATTGGTGAATTTGATGTGACCGACGAATGCGTTGGGAATACGATTTTAGTTCTTAAACGAGAACTATGTCGCAGATTTTCCCATTTGGAAAATGACGTATTGTTTGCTACGGCAACTTTTATTGACCCAAGATACAAATTAGAATTTTTCAAAAATTCTTCAACCAGGGATCAAGTTGTGAAAAATATATTAGAGTCAATTGGAAACGATGAATCAAGCCTATCGTCTTGTTCAAATCCTAAGCGTGCCAGAATGACTACTCATCGGATTGAAACATCTGGTTCCAGTGCCAGTCTGACAGAGAAATCTATATCTTTAAGAGACACCATGAAATTGCTGATGGATTCCATTGAAAGTGAAGAAGAATAAGAAAATGAATGTACGAACCCTATAGAAGTTTTGATAAAAAAAACCATCAATGAATATTTATTAGATAAACGTGTGGAAAATGATGCAGAGCCACTTACATGGTGGGCGGTAAATAATAAGAAGTATGGCATTATTTCTCCCATAGCCAGGCAATATTTAGTAACACCACCCACTAGTGTGCCTAGCGAAAGGGTCTTTAGTGGGGCTGGTCTTCTTTACACATCCCACCGAAATAGGCTGCAAGGAGAAAAGGCATCAAAACTTCTATTTCTGAAGTTTAATATTCCTCTACTCATTTAATTAATAAGTGTTTCACTTAATTGTGCTTAGATATAAATAATTTTTCATAGTTTTATTTTTCGATTTCAAGAAGTAATGTTTAATGGATATCTTAAAAATTACATAATTAGTGAGTTAGTTTTAGTACCAAAGTTAAAATTAACAAAATGTTAAGAACATATTTGTTTTAATTGAAAAGAAGATTATTATATTGTTTGTTTTTCTTCACAATATATTTTTAACTTTATTCATAAGAAGTCGATTTGATTTACAATTAAACATGATTACTAGTTCATTAAAGGATCTCACATATTTGAATAAGATACCCTTTAGGTTGCATAAAGGCATATTGTTAAGTGTTTTTACAAAAGATCTCATTTAAAGTTGATTTGTATAATTAAAAAGGTTGGGTTATATCTTATTCCATTGTTTTGTGTTAAAGCAGTTCAATGGTATTTGATCATACAGTTGTGTTATAATATAGTTTAGAAGTTTTAAGAAATTACCTGCCTTAATTTGATTTTGCTTAGGTAAATAAGAATAAAAGAATATCAAAAGTGTTTTTCTGTTATGTAATCTAGTGAATAACTGCAAGGCTGTTTCCCAAATATCATTAAAATACACCAGGTAAACGGCCCGCGGAATCCGCGGGTTCACTGTTCTTGGGTTAGGCAGGTAAATGGGTGCAATTTNTCTAACCCTTAAGGGAGGGGCGCTGTGCCCTTTCAAAAACACCCCTCAAACTTCCGTTCTTGATTAATAGTAAGACTCATACATAAAAAATATGTTAATAAACAAATATGTCTTAATCATAGCAGTTGCATTATTATTTAACAGACATTTTCATTTTTCATTGCCAAATACATTCGCAAAATATTGGCATCATTTTTGCGAATGCGAATGCGAATGTTCAAAAACATGCGAATGCGAATATTCGTTGCATCACTAGTACACGTATTGCGAAGTTATGATGTAAGTTAAAACCATAATGCTCTTCTCAAATACAAAAAAAATAGTATACACTATTGTTAAAATGCATGTACCAGTTGCTTAGTTAAAATGGAAAAAAATTTTTACAAATAGATGATGTGATATAAAAATAACATTTAAATAAAAAAATTGCATACTTACTCCTTTAAACCTGTAAGGTGCAAGAATATTCCCTTCTAGCATTTCAACATGCTGAACGCAGTCTATACATATCGTATTGGAATGATCTGATACCCTGAAAATTAAATTTTTTGTCACATGAACATATATTGCAGCCTTAATTCATTTCTAAATGTAACAGACAACTTATAATTTTTAAAATTATATGACCCACACATAGCATCTAAATCTTAATATTTCAATCCATGGAACAATAGGAATTTCAGTTAAAGGTATATACCCAATCATTTGGGGCGTGCAAAGCCTCAGAATTTTCAAATACAGAATGAATATTTACTTTATTTTCGCTTTGGTCTCTAGATATTTGTTATGTTTAAAGCTTTGAAGAAATTCACAAATTCCAGAATGGAAGACATCTTCTTCAATATTATTTTCCTATGTGTTGGAACCTGAAAATTGCAGTTTAAGCTCAAAATATCAAGACTCACGCTGCAATATAACAGAATCTTTCAAACACAATAATATTAACGTTTATTAAATAAATTATTATGTTTAAGATAAATATATAGGTCTATGATGTATACTAACTGTAAACAAACATTGTTCAATGATTGCAGCAAAACGGTGAAGATTTTATTACAATGGCTAATTTCTTAGAACGCTTATCTATGACAACAAGGTCATCTAAATCCAAATGCTCACCTTCATGGTCACAAATACCCTAAATGGTTTTGAATAAATACTTTCACATACAGTATTTGACATGCTCCCAAATTTTTTCAAGGCGCCATTTTAGCTATTACTTTGCATCTGAAGGAAATGTTACTGTGCATGCCCAGTAAAAAAAGTACCATGGCCATACACGTGTTGATATCGCAATTTAATACCATAACTTATGTGTAGAGTTACAGTAACCAAGATGCTTAAAGGCTATACCTGGCTGGTGCATGAAATGTGTTGCAGAGGTTTCGTAGAAAAGACACAATCCAAAAATGGTTGGATATGTGTAGTGCTATTTGAACATAAAAAGCTTTTAAGAAACACTTTGTGCCCACAGACAAGTTTCAAGTTCTCATTTCAATTCTGAAGATTATTTTTTTGGGCATGAAATAAGTTTTTAGAATAAGTTTTAGCTGCTAAATTTTCTATACAGAAACTAGAGTTGTCTTTACACACACAATATACTTTTATCACAAATAGTGTGCCATAAAAATATAGGGTCACCACTTCATTGACATTGCAGACAAATGTGTTTGCAGCATTAAACAAGTGTTCCTACTCTAGTTAGTCCAGTATTTACACCTTTTTCTTTTGCGATCTATGGGTTTTTATTACAATGTTTCTTTAGTAATTTATTATTATTTCAATAATATAGCCTGTAATTTTCCCACAGGAATTTACTAAAAAATGGGTTCATGCATACTGGAATTTCCACAATGTTCTATGTTTATACTTAATTTGGTGTCAAGGAATTTTCATGCCCATAAAGGGTATAATTTTATTCAGAAGACTTCTAGCCATCAAAATTATTTAACAATTCACGTGAGAAATGTTTTAGTTTTGCACAAAAAATGGTAAAAAACAAACTACACATGAAAATGCACTTTTAATGCAATTTTTTTGGTTTTGGGGGGTTTAAAAGGGCTAATTATGATTTTACAATGATTGTAATTTTTACAAATCTGCTCCCATGAACCATGAAGCTTTGCAAAATCTGATATCTGCTGTAATGCTTTTGGCACAATTTTTTTATATTAAATGTGTTTAAGAAAAATTTAAATCATGTAGTAACTAGTGTTGTAATATACAAAATTTAATACAAATTCGGAAATATTTTGTGATTCATATTAAATTCTAAATCAAAAAATTCTGCTCCACACACCTCCACCAAGCTTGATGTTAAACTTTTTATTTTACTTTATTCAAAATAACAGTGGAACACTAAAATCTATATTGAGGCTGATACTAAAGATTATGAAAACTTACAAGATGCCTACGAAATAAGTGTGAGTTGCTATGAGTTTACTCTCACACATGTATACAGTTTCCATCATTGTATTTGTAGAGGCCATGGTGGTACAGCAGCAAGAGAGCTTGCCTTTCACCAAGGTGAACTGGGTTTGACTTCCAGTGAGGTCACTCACAGATTTTCACACATGGGAATCATGCCCGATGATGTTGCTGGTCAGTGGGTTTTCTCAGGGATCTCCAGTTTCCCCTGCCCTTGCATTCTGGTGCTGCTCCATACTCACCTTGCTTCACCCTCATCTGTTCTCAAGAACCCGATGTAAAGAGCCGCCCAAACCTCTCCACTCCAATCCTTGTATTCACTACTGGATCAGCCTGTAATGTCACTGAAGTGCCTTCTTTATTGATTGTCTTTTTAGAGTAATACATGACATTTTTACTGTACCAAATATATACATAAAACTATAAATATAACATCTTAAAAGACAGAATTTGTTTTGTTTTAGTTTGGTTTGGTTTATTTAAAGTAAAGAGAAGTCTGACCATATGCAGTCAACTAGAAAACAGAATGTCAAAACATATTCAAAATTTTTACAATTAAAATGCAGTAGTTTCACTGGCAATCCTAGGAGATATTATAATGATGCTTGCTAACAGAGCCTCTCCTTCATATGTTACATTTGTCAACACTGTGACAAAAGATAATGTTACGAGATAGTTAACGAATAACTTGTAACATTACTTTTGACACTACATATCATTTTCCGGGAAAACTAAGGATTCTCTGTGTACAATTGCTGTAAATATTTCCCCATAAAAATAAATAATTACACAGTATTTACAAAAATATGATTAGCATGTAAACACCATATTTCAAGTTCTGCCACTGACAAAGGAACATCTAATTACTGCAGCATTATTGTGTAAACAAAACATATGCAGTAAAACAACTAGACACTCAATTTCAATGAATTGTCCTATCCAGCATTTCATAAATTTATCTCATAATGACATGAAAAGTAAAAATAGTCATACCATAGGCTGGTAACATACACTAATACTGCTCACCAAGTACATCTTTACTATGTTTCATAACAATAATGTCAGTAACTTTTCATAAAATTGCAATTACTCCTTTTAAACTTTACTGAACAAAATGAAAAATTACAACAAAATTCACCATAACATTTAAATTAAAAAACCTCCAATAAAATACAAGTCACAGTACATATAACAAACAACTACGAGATTACTATTCACATTCATCTAGGTGCAGAAAAAAGGTTATTTCTAAAACACATTTTAGGAATTGGTTTTTGTGCGATATATTTTGAAACACGGAGCAGCACAAAGTCCTACATCACACTCTGGGCAAAAGTATATACTTTCCTGTGTCATACGTTTTCCTTTCTCATCTCGCTTCGAACAGCAAACTGCACACTGTCTTGTTGGCGATTTTTTCTTCTCCAAAAGGGGGGATGCTCTCAGGAAAATGACGTTCCATCATTCAAAGTGCATGAGGGGTTGTACCAGGCATTCCTCCATGAGAAGAATACTCTTGTGAATGATATTTTTTGGACATGTTCTCTATCACAAGAAGTCTGTACTCCAAGTTACTTAGCCATCCTCCAGATTTTTATACAAGACATATAAGTTCAACAATGCTTGTTCAAAAAGATGAAAGAAAATCTTCTTGTAATACTTTTTACCCCGTTTCGTGGGAATAGGGTAATTCGCCAGATGTTGATCAACTTTGTCAACCCCACCCCTAATGTGGATATAATCAATTATAACTTTTTTTTCCTTTACAGTTTCATTTTGTTTCTTTACATCAATCATTACACATGTATGAATAGTTGAAAGCAAGCATACAGCTTTTTATCCTTCCATCGCATTGCAATCACCTTTCCTTGCTGAGATGCTACAATTTCACCCCTTTGCAGCTCCTTTTTCTTTATGCTTTGTCGCATATCTTTACGTGAGAGTTTCACTGTGCCATATGTGTCGGTCCTACGTGAAAGTAAGATGTCTGCCACCAACTCAGGAGACGTATAAAAATTTTCTGTGGTAAGACAATAACCTTTATCCAATAAAGGTTTCATTAGAGTGAGTACAATCTGTGTTGATACAGGGAACTGTGCCAATTCATTGTCAAAACTGTACCCTTCCCTATATATATATATATATATATATATATATATATAAAACAGAGTTCCAGATGTACCCCGAATCAGCTTCACACAGCATGTGTGTTTTTATGCCGAGCCTAGCTCTTTTCTTGGGAATGTAATGTACTCAACCTACTCTGCCATTGTATAAGATGAGGGTCTTTTCAATGTTTATGTCTTTACCTGGAGTGTATGCTTTCATGAATTTTTCATTCAAATCTTGAAAAATGGGCCAAATTTTATTCAATTTACGGCAAGGGTGTTGGTCAGCATCCATATGTCACATTGTCAGAAAAATGTAGGTACTTTTTTTTTAACAATACAAACCTCCTGTACGACATCATTCTGGGAAAGATAGGTGTATTCACCAAAGTGTTCTTACTCCAGTAAAGTTTTTGCTCTAATATGTTCATAACACTTTGTAAAATTATCACAGCCAAAAATGTACACATTTCATTTTCTGTTGTTAGATGCCATTGAGAACCATAAGAAAAAGTTGCTTTTGTATCCTGTAGGCAGTGCTCAGCATACTGATTTGTCTCATTTATTATATGACTAATTAATTGGTCATAAAAAAAAAATTCTAAATACTGCAAAATATCACCCAATGGATTAATTGCAACATTGATTTTAGCATCTGTCGGAAAAGAATTCTTGGAGGTAATAATTCAGAAAATTAAACACGTGCTGCTATCTTGCACGTACAGTGAAATCACGAAAAAGTTGTCAATATATAGAGAAATAATTCAGAAAATAAAACACGTGTTGCCATCTTCCATGTACAGTGAAGTCGGCGTTTACGATACTGCGCGACTGTGTGCATGTTCCATCCAGCACCACGGACTGAACTACATTTGTACAAGACTGCAGCATGAATTATCTACATGTCCATGATATCTCGGGCAAATGTTTTTGGGAAAAAATTTATTACCCAAGATAACTCTGGGCAAATGCATGAAGAGGTTAAGAGAAGCCTCTTCAACATCCAACTTCCTTGGAAACAAGGTGACAAAAGCAACACAGCAAATAGGCAGCTCTAGTTTTTCTGAGGGAGAATAAAAAGAGATGAAGTACAAAATACATTCTACCTGTACATATTACGTTTACAACTCAAAAAATATGAAGAGGTTTTTTCCCCCAACATGATGGCTGTCTAGTCACACTGAGTCACACAAATCTTATCCACAAACTGAAAAGCAAGTAGATATCAAGAAAAACCACTTCAAATTTCAAAGACAAATTAAACAATGTCAATAATAGTTTATGATATTGCATCATAATTGTGCAGGATGATCAAAATTGTATTGCTTAAGTACATACTGTTCCTTTAAATGTTGAAATGAAGTGTTCATTTTGAAAAAAAATCTGAAGATTTGGTGCACCTTAAGCCTAAAAAGTAAAATGACCTGAAGAAGACTTCTGACAGCCATTTATTCTGAACTCCACAAACAAATGGCGTAAAAAGCAATTTTAACACAGAAACACACATCCGATTTGCTCTTGTATGAACTTTTACAAAAAACACATTAAATTTAGGCCACCCAATACAAATCCTATAACTAAATTTAATTGGTCATCCTCAAATACACATAACCATAAGTAATTAAAATCAGTCCTAAAAATAAACTTGTTTACCATACTGTCCATTATTCTACATAACTTCAAATATTTTCAATTATATTAATACCTATATCAAAAAAATACCATAGAATGACACACCTACCACAATTAAATAGTCCACTACTTGCCATCACGTACTGTACAGAAGTGGTCAAAGTCAAAAGGGTCTATAAGAGTAAGTTAATACAAAAACAGATACTCATGCAATTCCATACCTACACATTGCAAACAATACATGTGAACATACAAACATTTTTATTTCTTTCATGGGGCATTTCAATAACCCAACTTTTATGCTATAAAATGACAGCTTACACACTATAACTTCAACCAACCTACATTAAGAAAGAAGCACACACATCCATGACTGACTCAGAATTTGAATTCAGTGGTAGAGGGTTAAATAATCCTCAGCCACAGAAGTTGCCTTACTATAAATAAATGAGACTAGGGTAACAATACTTACATAGAGGCATCTGAAATATCTGTACAATCCTTCAATGGAATTTTTATGATTGGCTTCATAATATCTTTTGGATCAAAGACAACTGACTTTGAACACATTTTGAGTCTTCCTATTATTTTGTTTCTCTCAAAATCACATTCTGTTACATCTGAAGTACATAGAAAGGCACTGAAATCTTCAAAGTATATTTCACCAGGTTCCAGAAGGAGAAGTGAAAACCTGTGGAAATAATTATCACACCAATTGAGTGTTCACAATAGTCCCTGAATAACCATCATTTACAAATATTCCATAAAAACAATAAGAAAACAAAACTACTGATCATTTGTGGCTCCACATTGTATGATAAAGACTGTTTATGACAAAGTGAGCATTTTAAAACAAACCTTTGAAAAAAAAAACACTGCTTATTACTACATATATGCTATAGCACACACTGACATGCAAGCTCCCAGTTAAGTTGGCAATGAATGAAGAAAAATAGTTCTTAAAAACTGACATTATATTGTTGGTATTGCAAGTGTAATGTTTACATATATGGCCATTGAAGTTTAAGTTTCTTGTTTTATGAACATTAGAGTACAAATTTGAATATTAGTAGCATATTTACATTCCAAACAATTCCATAGTTTCCCCTGGATGGCGCATGAAATAAATGATGAAGTCTTTGGCAGTGTTAATTTTACAAATGGCAGAAAGATACAGAGTGAGAAGAAAAATACACCCTAAGCAGGGCTTTCAAAAGTGCTCAACTAACCATGTACAGACTATAGCAAGATATACTCAAAAAACTAATTGAGCAATGAATAACAATGTACTTTTTTGTATTACACTGTCACAGCACTTGGATGCATGATATTACCATTCTTCGTAGTGTTAAGAATTAGGTTGTCCTATACAAATCCCTCAGATATACTGCCCAGCAGAAGACATTAATAAGGGGTGAGCACACCTTGGCCTTTATAACAGCTCTAACCCTGCAGGGGAAATTGTCGACCAGGTGTGGGAACATCTCAGGTGGAATGGCCAATCATTCTTCTTACAGCGCTGCAGCAAGAATAGTAAGTGATGTGGGTTGTTCGGATCTCGCACATAGTCACCATTCCATTTAATCCCAGAGGTGTTTGATGGGATTGACGTCAGGACTCTGTGTCGGCTAGTCCGTTTCCAGAACCCTATTGTCCAAAAGCAACTCACGAACAGATAATGCTTTATGGCAGGAAGCATTGTCATGCTGAAACACTTAAGTTATCATTTCCGAACTGGTCTTCTACCATAGACAAGAAGCAGCCAGTCAAAAGTCTGTATAGTCTTCTACCGTTCACGTGCCCCATAGTATTACAAGAGGATTAAGTCTTTTCCATGAAAAGCACCACCACAATATCACCCCACCTCAGCTGAATTTCCCTATGAGCACTAACAGACTGGCATGTAGAGTTCACCTGGCATTCACCAAACTTATACCCTAGCATTGGACTGCTACATGGTACAGTACGATTCATCACTCCAAATCACGTATTTCCAGTTGTCCACATTCCAGAGGCAGCACTCTTTACACCACTGATGCAGCGCTTTACTTTCACACGTAAAATGTGCAGTTTATGAGCAGGTGCCTGAGCTTTGAATCCCAGTCATCGTAATACCCAGCACACAGTCATAGTGCTAGCTACAAAAACTGGTGGCACTGCAGAATTCACAAATGATAGTATCACATGATGACATACAATGTTGCCATACCATATTCAATACTCCATGGGCCCTATCAATAAACAAACATGGCCTACCTGGCTGTGGTTTTGTTGTGGTTGTGACTTCCAGTTTCCACTTCACGATTACATCATAGATAGTCAACTCGTGCAACTATGAGAATGACAGAAATGTCCCAGACAGATGTCATACTGACATGGAAACCAATAACTACACCATGTTCAAAGTCACTGAGCTCTCTTGTTCTATCCATTCTTCCAGCATCGCATAACACTGACGAAAATTGAGCCCTCTGCTTCTTTTTACAGTGACAGTGGTGGTTGTAGTGACATCTAGACACAAGTTTATATTTACAAAGGGGTGTCCGGTTACTTTTGATCAGATAGTGTAGCTGCTTCTCCTTCCTTCAAGGGCCAACATCAAGCAATCGCAACCTACTGGTTGTAAACCTACTGTTTGACAGACTATGCCTGTTTGATTTGGCAAAATGTATGTTTTCAACATTACACTGTCAATTTGGAACCCAAGGCAAAATAAATTAAATTAATTACAACACACATTGCCAAATATAAAAATTTAATTATACCTAAAAGATAACTTGTTACCTCAGTTAAAAAATTTTGTTTCATTGATGCCAGGATGCCTGAATAAACAAGCCAGTAAGCCTAGCTTTTAATCTTTTATAAAGAATATCAAAATAACAGTCTGAAATCTATATTTTAATAACCATATTAGCATGATTTCTCTTATCAGTTTAAATGTGTAAACTGCTTCATTCAATGAAGGAGATTATAAAAATACTTACAAAAGGACTACATGGCATAGTGATAAAAATCAGAGAAATGCAGTTACAAGTGTTAGATAAGTAGGACTTAACGCCTCATTGACAGAGAGGTCATTAAAGATGAATGTAACAAGTGGAAATGATAGTTATAATAATAGAAAGAATCAAGTGAAGACTCTCTGTACTAAGTTCTAAGATAAAAAAAAATGTTTATAACATCCAACACAAAATATTTTGAATATCTGACACAGCTGAAATGTAACAACTGGCCAACTGCCAAAAAAAGTTTGGTGTTAAATAGGAAGATTATAATGAAAAATAAAACCATATCATTATCTAAGTAAAATGTTAAAAACATGAAATGTCTAATTAGTGTCGCAAATAGTTCAGGCCAAAAGTACAGATTATGGGAGATGGCCATGCAAAAAAATTGTAAAAGGGCTGAGTGAAAAAATTGAAAACTTGTAAGTAGTCTCGAGTTACGTTCAACAAGCAGCTGCTATGAGAGTAATAATTTAATCAGACAGTTCAAAGGTTTTTTTTTAATGACTATAATTTATGGTGGTACAAATGTTGTAAAATTTAATTTATCAGAATTGGCACTTACATATATGAATTGTCTATTACCAACAATCTCAAAAACAAATGTATGATATCAGCAGGAGTAGATCTAGACTTAAGTTTTGGACAGGAAGGGGAGTCACTTCCCATTATTCAAGTGCAGGTCTCGACTTTTGAATTGTGGCATGGGAAGGGGGCACTGTTTCATCATATTTTAAGAAACACTGTTAAATAAAATAAATTCAGTATTTTAAACAATTCTGATAAATAGTCTGTCTGCTGTTTCTTCACACTTTTTGAATTGAATGGGTACACGTCATTTTGCCTAAAATCATTTTAAGTTAATTGAATTTATGTTGACTTTTAGGTTAAGTGACTTTTACGTTATGTAACTTTTAGGTCAAGTAACTTTTAGGTCTAGTGGCTTTTAGGTCTAGTGACTTTTAGGTCTAGTGACTTTTAGATCAAGTGAATTTTAAGCCAAAAGAGTGTTAGACCAAGTGACTTTTAGGCAGAATGCCTTTAGGGCCAAGTGACTTAGTCCCATTGACTTTTAGGCCAATCATCTTTTAGGTAACTTTTTATCTTAACTGTAATTTGTATCGACAAAAAGTTATAAATCCAAGATAATAACTACAGTGGACTACCTATCTACCATTTTTCAGGGGACTGTCAAAAAATTTCCATACATGCGGGATTTCAGTAGATGAGGGTTTTGACATGTACATCAATAAAATAAAACTTCTAACCTTATTAGATTTCATGTTGATTATAATGAGAGCTGTACATTATCTGTGAATTAAGTTTAACTAATAAACATTTAAAAAAAAAAGAATTTTAAAAAAAGAATTATTATTGTATTAGTAGCACCGTAAATACATCAAAAAAAAAATAATTTTACCCCAACTTATTTAAATAAAAATATAAAATCACAAAATACAGTATATAATTGATTGTAATCTGAAACCAAATGCAAGCCAACCCAGAACTTTCAAACCTTCTGAAAATGAAAATAATGTGACACTGAATGCAAGCCGAAAATTTTGGATGTACCGCGTGTACTCAATCAGCTGAGAGCATGCGGAGTGGTTATCGATGGGGCAGTGTGTTCACGGCGGGCGAGGAGAAGGCGTAGCTTCAGAGGCGTGAAGAGGGAAACAATCTACCCCTCCCTTTCCAAACCAGTCTAAGCCAGAGGGAGGGCGCAAGACGTCACGCTGGCTGCTAGGCAACTAGCAGCCAGCCGTGTAAGGGGAGGATACAAGCTCTTAGAGTACTACCAAAGAAAGCAGAAGCTTATGCAATTCAAGCTACATCAATCTACACTTATGGTGGTGACACTGTGCTCGCATGGCAAATGTGTAAAAGTAACTAATATCTCACTTAAAAAAGTGTGTCTTTGAGACAGAGATGAAATAAATAAGGCAATTAAAATTTATTTCTTTAAAGTCTTCAATAATTAATAATTTAAAAACCACTTCCACTGATTTTCCCGCACACTTACACCTGATGCAAGTTACGCTATTTAAGGTGCGGTGCTTATGCATTAGACGACAAAAGATGTCGAATAGATCCTTACAGGATATCAGATTATTCAAAAGACGCGTGTCTATTGAAATAAATTAATATAAATCCTCCAATCTCCCCACAAGAAGTAACAGAAAATGAACTTTACGCTTAGTAATACAAGTTGCTCAATGTTTAAACAATGCCGTCCATTGATTTAAATTACTGTTTTGTTTTAAAATCATGTTGATCTTATACCAGATATGATTAAATGCCAAGTTTATGGGAAAAAAAACCTTTATTAACAAAAGAAAACATCTTTGCAAAAATTATTCATAATTCCTTATGAAAATGTATTGCCTAACATTTTTAGGCAAAACCTTTAGCTTTGAAATACAAGTGACGTTAGGTGCAACAATTTTGAGCGGTGGATAATCTTGATAAAATTTCTACATTTGCCGGTGTGTAAAGGTGTGGAAGCAAGCACGGAGCCGAGAGAGAGGATGCAGCTTCTCCTCTCGCAGCCCACAGTTTTGCTGACAGAGATGGTTCAACTTTAACTTCAACTGCAGACTGCCGGAACACTCCAACCAACCAGATACTTTGTTCGTGAACACATGAGGTAAACCAGACTGATACCACAGACACAATCCTAACTAATATTATAAATGTGAAAGTTTGTTTGTTTGTTTGTACTTTCACGTCGCAGCAGAGCAACAGATTAACGTGAATTTGTACAGAGATAGTTGGAGGACCGGGAAGTGACATAGGCTACTTTTTATCACAAAAAAATATCTCATTCCCTCATTTTTTTTTTTGTAAAACTAACGCTTAGGGTACAATGCTGCGTTAATGTAAGTTGCTAATGTGGGACGACGTCGCAACGGATCAACGTGATTTTTTGCACAGAGATAGTTGGAGGGTCGAGAAGTGACATAGGCTACTTTTTATCGCAAGAAAATATTTTATTCCCTCTGGAAAATTCTTATTAGAAAATGAAAAAATACTCAAATGGAACAACAATGCAACATCGCAACCGAGCAACAGATTGACATAATTTCTTGCACAGAAATAGTTGGAGGGCTGAAAGGTGATATTGGCTACTTTTTATCGCGAGCAAATATCTCAAAAAAGTTACAAACTATAATAGTGAATCAAGTCAGAAAAAAGTTTTCCCTGGTAATTATCCAGTTTAGCAGCTTTTCTGAACGAAACGTCCTAGACCAACAAAAGTAGCATTAATGGGTTCTGCACACATTACCTTGTTCATATTTAGGCGGGCGTCATGTTAAAATAAGTAGAACACATAAAATAAAATAGTTAAATGTACGAGCAGCCCGCTGCTTGTTTACGCCGGATGCCATGATTTTTGGTGACGTCATGATTCCTGCCGTCACCTTATTGGCTTATGGTGAAAACGTCATGATACCTGCAGTTACCTTATTGGCTTGTTGGTATTTTTGAACAGCTCAATAGCCGTGTGTCGTTGCCGAGGTGACTTGTGGCGTCCCAATCTGACGGATTCAAAAACTGAGAAAGCAAGAACGAGTGCTTCTGTGCGTTATATTTGCCTATGAACGAGTGCTTCTGTGTGTTATATTTGCCTTTGAACCAGTGCTTCAGTGCGTAATATTCGCCTATGTGGCATTTTAGTAGATCATGGTGTTTTGTCGAGTCCCGCCGCTTACCTAGATGAGTTAATTGATATTCTTCCGGTGTGTCTTACGGTTCCTTTAAATCCCTAACATCATAGATTTGACTAAATTCGTAGATTAGTTTAAAACCCCAAAATCCAAGGTTAGTTTAAAACCCTACAATCCTAGGTTAGTTTAAAACCCTACAATCCTAGGTTAGCTTAAAAATGTAAAATAGTGATTCACTCATCGTGGGGTTAGGTTCTGTTAGGTTGGGTGGGCACATATTATGAAATTAGTCATACGTTAATGACTCTAGTATATTCGTGTTCTGCGTAATTAGTAGAGTGGAAATATCACTTTTCGGGGGGTTTTTTTTTTACAGAAAAGCCGCTAAACTGGATATTTATTTACCTTTGCCGCCAGAGAGCTCTCTTGCAATACGCTGTCTAAACCGTTAAAGAATTGTGTCGAATAAAAATACCTATAAAAAAAAACTCCATGGTAGCATATATCTATAACAGAGAGATACTAATAAGTGTTTTTACCATTTAATTCACTGAAACGTTGAGTTTTGTAATATGTATAGAGTATAGAAGATTAACACTAAGTACTATTCAACTTTATTTAAAAAAAAACCTCAACAATAATTTTGTAGTCCACACAAGCCGAGTCGCGGGCACAGTTAGTATCACATATATCATTGTTGATCATAACTGTTGTGAAAACAGACCAACGTTTTATATTGCCTACAATATCTGAAAAATTCAGTTTCAATAATTTTTTCCTTCATCACTGCAATTTAGCTTGTCAATTAAATAAATTGGTTATTACCTTGGAGTTGGTATTGCTGTTGTTATTGAGCAAGAAGAGCTCACACATTTTTTCATTGTTATACTTCCAAATCTTAACTAGCAGTTTTTACAGACATCTGGAATGAGTGCAAAAGACAAATTGAATATGTGTAAATAGTGAGCATGAATTTCGTAACTGTAACCAATATAGACACACTGACAAAGACTTTAGTTAGAATTGAGACAGACATTAAATATATTTCGCTTACTGATAATAACAAGCATAATAAAGGATATAGGTATTTTAATAATGTAAATTTCAGCTGTGTGAATATCTATAACATTATATATAAATAAAAAATCTGATTTAGTTATTTTATTTTTATTAAGACCTCCATCCCTCGCAAATTCGGATACGGCCCTGGCATCTTGTAACAATACTGTTTCAGTATACAATGCAACAGGTATAACCTTGTAACTTGAGCAGACTGATAGCTGAAACATCATCTTACACAAGACATGAAAATCATGATCAAAATATGTTACATAAAACCTATTGCTGTATTATAATGTATATTTTTTAATATTTTTAAACAAAATTGTTACATTATGAGTGTGGTTAGCAACCCTCTCTCTAATCCTATCCTACATAGTTTTCTGTTTGATGCACGAGTATAACATGTGTAATATTACAGTAAGCAGCCATACATTGTGTACGCTGCAGTTCATTTTTTACCGCAAATTGTAATAAAAACAAATTTATTCTCTGGTGCTATGAAACTGACGAAATTTAGTAGAATTATATATGTAGTAATATACGTATTTATTTGTCCTAATCATATCTTATACTTTGATGTATCTTCAGTAAGATTCTCTTCACCATAAAGTGGGGCGAAAAAGAATCAAACAAATCACAAATTTAAATTGTTACATTGAGTATTTTGAATAGTGCTTCATACCAGACATAATTGAACTATAGAGAGTAACATGGCCTATTTGAAATCACTATAAGACAAAAAATTAATAAAAAAAATAGGACTGACTGTCCTTTAGTCTCAATTATAATGTGCACTCCAGTCAAAGGGAAATAATCCTGCGCAGAATCCTACACAGCAGTAAAAAAATTCAGAACGCACTATTTCTAGCATATCTGGAAAAATTATTTCCGGTAAGAGATATTTGGAAAAATATTTTTTGATTTCAGGAAGTATTTTTAATTTCATTACTCATCATTTTTGAGAATTACATAACACACAACAAAATAACTGTACTCCCATTTGGAAATGTGCAGAAATTCCTCCTCTTGGAAGATATATTTATATTTTGGCAGTTGCTTTCATTGCTGATAAGTTGATAGATGCAGGACATTTAACTTCTATAAGAACATCACCAATGAGTCCATCTTCGGCTAACCAAACTCTAAATTCCTGTGCATCTTCTTTGTTGATAGTAGAATCACAACTTATCCTTTTCACATAGACGTTGCAGTAGTAGTCTTGGGATCAGTACAACAGGCATAGATAGCTATACCTATCGGATTGAATGTGCATTGTGCAAAACTAAGGATGGTTCGTTTTGAGACTACTTCTTGTACCAACTTTTCCTTCCACCAACTATGGTTCAAACTCAAGACATCCATCGATGTTGACCATATAAGTCCGAGGAGTCGTGCATCTTGCAATGTGTCAGATCATGTATAATGCCAAGCCAAACACCTCTGACGGCTTGATTATTTACAATGTACAATAGTTTTTTCTCTCTCTCTCTCTCTCTCTCTCTCTCTCTCTCTCTCTCTCTCTCTCTCTCTCTCTCTCTCTCTCTNCGGTTTGCAGTTGCACCTCTCTCGCGTCACTCTGCTGACAGCTGTGGCCTAGTTTCCTCTGTGTATCTTCCGCCCTTCGGTCTCCCAGTCCGGTTATCACTCAAGGACGTGCATCCCCACAGTTATCAGGTGTGCCCAACCTGTAAAAAGGATCTATAACTCGGACTCTGCGATTACACTCTTTGCTGAAGACATTGATACTTACAATGTACAAATTATTTTTCTATTTCTTCGCAGGCCAATCAACTATTTGAACTCGCTAAACAAACATAAACCTGGTACCACATCTCGGACTCCGTACAGTAATTACACACTTTCTTACAGGGTTACAAACATTTGTACAGGTTTACACAGCTATACAAACATGCCCTAAAGTGATCTCTCCAGAGTACTTAATTGCTCTTGTGTGCTTCCGTCGCCCTTGCAAATCGGGGACTTTCTAGGCAAACAATTGTGGCATACGGCCGGTAACTTGCACAGCTGACTGACAGCATTTACGTTTTTGTGACAGGTATTCACTTTTACGTCGGCTCGTAGGCTGTACAAATAAAAAACCCTCTTATCTACTAGGCTGGGAAACTCTGTCCTTGCTAATGTCTGGCACTCTGCCGTTTTTACAAATGGTCTTCCGGTAGGCGGAAGCAAACACACACTTAACCTATAGCTAAACTTACACATGGTACGTTTTACTGTTAAGGGACGGCTCACAGGCCGTGAAAAGAACAAAAATAAGGCCCTTATCTTATCCTGCCTCTCCGCTGTCTTACGGTGGTGGAAGTATATAAAAAAAAACTAAAAAAATATTTTACACCCTGGCAATATAAACACACTTTCGGCCATTCCAAATACACACACTCCAATTCAGTTGAGGGCCTATATTCATACCTTATACATTTAGTAAACTCAGGTATAGGCATCTGGCCATTTTAGAATCTGGGACGTCCTGCCCTTATTATTTGCCGCACTATGTTCCGGCGTCTCACACATTTTAACTCTGCTACACAGGTAAAAATAAAAACACTTAGTTGCACTTCAGTTCCGGTATACCAGCCCTGTCTCTCAGCGTGACCTGAGGAAAAAAAACACTTACCTCATGTCACACAGAGTCTATCACTGGGGTGGTCGGCGAGGTTCACGTGGTTTGTACTTGCGACGGTCCCGGTAGAGACCGGGTTCCTCTCTGCCTCTGCAGGTGCGCCAAGGCTGTACTCGCCTGGTTTCATTCCCTGGCGGACTATGAGGCGTTTCTCCCCGCACTGGATCCCCGACAGCGTGCAGGGGGGAAGTTTGCGTTGACATAGTCTGGCCAAGGTGTCCTGGAGCCCTCTCCAGGCTACTGCTGGCAATTGCCTTCGGGTCGGCTGCTGTCCCTCGGTACACTATCACCTCTCGGATCTTTTCTCGGGTTCGTTTCTCTGTTGGTGCTAACTCGTCTTGGGGTTACGCCAAACTCGCTGTTTGTTTCATCCCACGCCCTCTATTCCCTGTTATTTCACTCGCGGTTTCTATTTCTTCGTTGTTTACACCTTCTATCTCTTCCTCGTTTACTTCCGGCCCCCCTTTCTCCCGCTCACCTGTTCCCCTTCTCTCACCAGTCCGCTTTCGCCCACTTCTTCTTCTTTGCGCGTACCTTCTCCTTTAATCGCCCGTCCGCTTTCTCTCGCTTCGTCTTCTTTGCTCGCATGTCCGCTTCCTCTCGCTTCGTCTGACGCCTGCGTATTTTCAGCCTGGTAAGTGGCTGGTGTTTCGGGCTCCGTCATGGGCAGGTGCAGTGGCCCGTACGCCCTCGAGACACTGAGATAGCACGTAGGGGCAACTGCCGGCTTATCGTTTTGACCCTCTCTTCCCGCATCCTTGTCCGTCGTCCGGCGACCTAGTGACCCACTGCGGGGTTCCTCTGGGCTGTCCTTTGTAATTC
This sequence comes from Clitarchus hookeri, assembly GCA_002778355.1. NCBI lineage: Eukaryota > Metazoa > Arthropoda > Insecta > Phasmatodea > Phasmatidae > Clitarchus > Clitarchus hookeri. Next base: position 1,059,183 of record NQII01000026.1, on the reverse strand, counting down.
CTGTGGAACCATTGGTGTAGGGTTCAGGTATAGGGCGTATCTGGCTCCGTGGCACCTTCCGCATTTTGCCCATCTCGTCCTCCGCCCAATACACATTCCCCTGTCTCTCAACTACTACATAAGGCCCTTGCCATTTAGGCGCAAATCCTACACAGAATTTATCACTGGCTCGGCTAAAAGGATGGTTGCGTATTAGTACGTGACTACCCTCGGGCAAGTGGTGTCCGACGGTCGCATGTTCTGGGTATTTACGCCGAATATACCGTTGTTGGTTTCTCTGAGCTGCCCCTGTTCTCCTGATCGCCGCTCTTCGTATTTCTTCGGGGGCGGGGATTTCTGTAGGTTCGGTTTCCCACTGCCATTCTCCAGGTCGGTGGAGGTTGTATCCCAGTATGAGATGGCTGGGAGAAGTTCCAATTGCGTCATTGTGCCGACGTCGCAATATATACAGGATTTCAGGAAGTTGTACGTCCCATTGAGTTTTATTCGCGCCCATTCTTATGCGTATACTCTTCTTTAATTCCTGATTCCGGCGTTCGGTAGGGTTGGCCTGTGGGTGGTAAGCTGGAGTCATCCAGTTTTCCGCCCTCCATGTTTCACAGGCTTTCGTCCATTTTATTCCCGTAAACTGGGCTCCGTTGTTGGTTAACACACATTTCGGATACCCCCATCGTGGGAAAACCTCTCGCTCAATTTGCCGGATAATCGTGTTGGCCTCCTGGTTAGGTAACAGGAACGCCTCTGTCCACCTGGAAAACTGGTCTGTCACAACTAGGAGGTATCTCTTTCCTCGGAATGTGCGTGGGTAGGGGCCCATGATATCGACTGCGATGTGGGTCCATGGTGTTTTCGGCCAACGGGATGTGTATCGCATCTTTGGTGTAGGGTAGGCCTTGTTTTCATAACAAGTCCGGTACCTGGCGACGTATTCCCTCACATCTCAACTAATTCCTTGCCATGTGTATCTGGTGGTCAGGGCCCTTAAGGTCTCGTGAAAGCCCGGATGTCCTGCGTGGTGATCATGATGGTGTTCACAGATACTGGTTCATAGCTCGTGGGGGACCCAGATTTTCTATTGATCTGTTTGTGGGTGCAGTCTCGCCCAGATTATGCCATTTCTTCCCTCGTACCGGTCTGGATATCTCCTCATAAAATCCTGTAATTTGGGGTCGGCCTGCTGTTGGTCTCTTTAACAGATCTTTGTTTTCGTGGAACTTTATTAGCTGTAGTTCCATGTCATCCGGCCGTTGGAGTTTTGGGGGAGAGGGGGGCAGCATTCCCTCCCAGTCGTCGGTTTCTGTCTCCTTGTTGGGCATCTGTAGTCAGTGGGATAAGGCATCTGGCAACTCGTTGTTCGAGCCCAGGCAATGCTCGATGGTGAATGAGAATTCCATTAAAAATAAGGCCCACATACCCAATTTTGCTTTTTCGTTACTCTTGGTTTTCAGCCATGTAAGGGCCTCATTATCAGTTCTGAGAATGAACGGTTGGTCCTCAAGGTAATAGCGGTATTTGCGGACTGCCCAAATAATCGCCAAACACTCCTGTTCATTACTGTCGTAGCGGCTTTGGGTCTCGTTTAGCATGGTACTAGCGAACACTATAATTTGTCGCTGGTTCTGTGACTGCTCCTGGTATAGGACAGCGCCCATTCTGGCTCCGCTTGCGTCTGTCTGTAAAATTAGTGGTAATTCTGGCATAGGCCGGTATAGCATGGTTATGTCGTCATATCATGCCTTTAATATTCTGAATGCTTCTTCGTGTCTGTCTGTCCACTTCCAGTGAGTTGTTTTGAGTAGGAGTTCGTTGAGGGGGGCCATAATGGGGGCGACATCTGCTATAAACCCGGAGCCAATTACATAATCCCAGAAAACGTTTCAATTGTCTCCGGTTAGGTGATACTCTAGCCTCCTCAATCTCTCTCACTTTCTCTAGTTTTGGATAATTCCCATCCGGGGTAATTATGTGCCCTACGTATTCTACCCAGGTCTTCCCAAAGTGGCACTTCTCCAGTCGGCACGTGAGTCCATGGAGTTCAAAGAGCTCCAGGACTTTTTGCAAGTGTACTGGTGTTCTTCCCACGTACGTGAATACACTATGACATCATCCAGGTACGCTTGGCAAAACTGGCCGCTATAGCCCGTCAAAACTACAGCTGACATCAGTCTTTGGAAAGTAGAGGGTGCATTCTTCAACCTGAAGGACATTACGCAAAACTGCAGGGTTTTGCCTTTTGGGGTTGTAAACGCCGTATATTTCCTGGACCCTGGGTGTACCGGGATTTGCCAGTACCCACTGCGCATGTCTAGAGTGAAATATACACGCGTCCCCTAGGCTACGGAGCATATTAGCCAGGTTTATAGATGGGGGTGCTATAGGGTATGTGATATCGTTTAAGGCCTGGTAGTTGACACAAAAACAGAGTTCTCCATTTTTCTTGGGCACAAGTACCACTCTGGCGTTATATGGCGAGTCAGTTGGCTCCACTATTCCTTGCAATTTCATCTCGGCTACCTGGTTTAATATGATTTGCCTGCGGTAGGCGGACGAGTTGCCTGGACGGCAGTAGATGGGGTGAGAATCTTTTACCCAGATTTCATGTTGGATGGCCGTGGTCTCGTGTAATCTGCCGGTATGCTCGAATACGGCTACGTGAGTGTTGAGTATCCGCAATAATGACCTAAGTTGGTCAGCTCCGAGTTGGTGGTTTACCTCCTCACTGCAGAATTCTTCTGATTTTTGCAGATTTATTGGGGCTTCCCAGTTTATGGCCATCCTGTCTTGTTTGCCTAAATATAGGCGCTGTTGTCCGCAGTCGATTATGCAATTTTGGCTTGTTAGCCAATGTTACCCGAGGATAATCACTTCCACTAAATGCGGTGCGCAAAAGAATTCAGTCTGGACTGTTTCCACCTCTGTGGATACTGGCAACATAATAATGCCGTCTATGGTCAGGCGTGACTCAGACCAAGCCATTTGAATTACTCGGGAGTTTTTCTTTATCCGGTTTTTCTGTTCGGGAGTTAGTAGCTGGCTTTTAATGAAATTGCCGGTTGCGGCCGTGTCCAGAACTGCCTTATGATTATGGTTATTTATGCGGACTTCGATCCGAGGGGCGTGTGTTCCCGGCCTCAGATCGCTTAATGTTAAAATAGGTTCCGCCCTCACTTATGCCGAGGCCGGCAGGCAACGCTGTGTCCCGGCGGTGGCATTTCCCAGCTCCCTCTTTCCACCCTGACGGCTCCCCTTCCCTATTTCGAGGGGAGCAGCAGTGGTGTATTTTTCCTTAGCGGCCCAATCAGCTGATCGTGTAGGACACCACACCACACATTGATGCTGAAACGGTGTTGAGAACTTTCCACTGCAGGGTGGGTATGCTGATTCTAATTACTCTGTAAATATTGGGAATAGGACAGACACTTATATTACATATTTTGCTCCAAATTATGTAAGGAATGAGGCCTGTGAACGGCGGTAACTCCTCATGAATCACTCTGTATTTCTACAAAAAGATCTACTGGAAGCAATAAACTGAAAGACTCTCAACGAACTAGGTACATATGCAAGTACTGAAAAGGCAGTGTGAAAAGTGGACTTCACCACTGACAACTTGAATATTTTATCATTGCTGATGTGTTGTAAATCAATAATCCCAAAAATGGTTAAGTGTATTTTTAGAACATTTACACAACTCAAGAAAATGCACTATCACCAGAGTACAATTTTTTATTTTGCATTTAATAACTGAATTGAAGTAATGCTTTTATTAATAAATAATGTTGCATTTTGTAATTAAAAATAAAAATTACGAATATTAATGTTCTAGTGTGGTGATTGCATTGTTAACATGAATAACACATCTTATTAATGTATAATAGCATAACATTGTATTGTAGCTTAACCAAATGCATACTCTACCACAACATAGTTCATTCATGGTAACTTCCAACTTTTCTGGAGCCATGCTGAAGTTCTACTTCCAGGATATTCCTCCGCCTCGTGCAAACAAAGCTTAACTAAGTTAAGGTTTATTCTACTCAGGTTAGGAACAAAACAAAATTTCTTATGACATAGTTTGCCATAGGGAAAATTTCTACCGTAAGGTGCACTGGTGTTCCAAAGAGGTCAACTTAAGCTGGCAGTAAATGGAGAAATTATATTTAATTTTGTGTAAAAGTTAGTGTTTGGCTCGAATTGTGATATATATTTGACCCAGCCAACATTTTAAGTATAAGTAAACTTCATTCCTTAACTATTATTCATGCCCTCCAATGGTGTTTCCAAGAGCAAACAGTAAAAATACAACTGTGCTTGACATTGGAGAGTCATAAGCCAGCTTAATTCAATGGGAAAATGTTATGGTTATAAGTACGAAAAAAATACTGCTGTGCTGTAATCAAAAGGAACTTTGTACCTTTCTACCTTCGCTTGAGCTTTCTCCCTTCGATTGAGGAATCTGTACAGGAAAGCCCTAAAAATGATATTTCAAACCATTTACTACAGTAGACTCCCGATTATCCGAGCCCCGGTCAACCGAGCCTCCGGGTTAACCGAGCTAGTCATCGGAAGATACAAAATAAAAATAATGCTCTCAAAAGCAGGACAATTAGGATGAGAAGCGATGTTTCTTTGTTTGACGTGCAAGGTTGAGAAATCGGCTATTGCTAGGTGCCATATGTTTCCTGTATTGGCTGTTGTTAGGTCGAGCTGTCATTTCGTGCGAATTTGAAGGGAACTAATTCTAGGAATGCTGGCCCACCCGAATCGTCGGGTTTACTGGGAACTGCTCATATTGTCCCAGGCATCTGGCGCTGTCAGTTGCCTCTGTGCTCTCCGTAAAGGTGGTTGTGTTAGTGAATGTAACATCTGTGCTTTTATTGATTTCTTTGTTTCATTATGAGTGGAAAACGGAAGAGAGTTGTAGTTTCTCTTGAAACAAAATGTAGTGCATTGAAACGGTTAGACAGTGGCGAAGCAATTAAAAAGGTGGCTGCCGAGTTGGGAGTTGGGGAAGTGACTGTTGGGGACTGGAGACGTAACCGGAAAGAAATCGAAAACTTTGTCAACAAAAGTGTGAGTGGTGGCAGTGGCTTGAGTCGAAAGACTTTGAAGAAGGGCGACTATGAGCAGACGTCTGAAGCTCTTTTTTTGTGGTTTTCACAGCTTCGAGGGATGGGTAGTCCTGTGAGTGGCCCAATGCTTCAAGCTAAGGCGCTCGAGTTCCACAAGAACTTTAAAGACGGCGATGAAAAATTCACTGCAAGCGATGGTTGGCTGGACAGGTGGAAAAAGAAATATGGCATAAGACAGCTGAACATTAGTGGGGAAAAATTGTCGGCTGACTCGTCTGAAATTGCGGAATTCCAGAAAAAAATGGAAGAAATCATTTTTGAGGAGGGATTAACCTCAGATCAAATCTTTAACTCAGATGAAACTGGTCTTAACTTTCGAATGCTACCTTCAAAAACCTTAGCAGCAAAATCTGAAAAAACTGCTCCCGGATTTAAAAAGAGTAAAGAGAGAGTCACAATTCTGGCTACCTGCAATTCTTCGGGTTCTTTGAAACTAAAGCCTCTGCTTATTGGAAAGTCTAAGAACCCAAGGGCCTTTAAAAATATAAAAGTCAATTGTCTGCCAACAATGTACCGCAACCAAAGAAATGCATGGATGGAAAGCAAGATTTTTAGTGACTGGTTTTTCAATGAATTTGTTCCTGTCACTGAAGCATTTTTGAAAAAAAAGAAGCTCCCCAGGAAAGCTATTTTATTACTAGACAATGCGCCATGTCACCCAGATGCCCAAGAGCTGTGCAGTGGTGATATTAAAACGATATTTCTACCCCCTAATGTGACATCGCTCATTCAACCTCTAGACCAAGGAGTTCTCGAAACGATGAAGAGAATTTACCGTCGAAGGCTTCTCCAGATGTTGATTACAAAATTAGATGACGGAATGACTGTCAAGGAAGCCTTAAAGCAAGTCACAATGAAAGATGTTGCGTACTGGATTGCTTCAGCGTGGGATGAGGTAAAACCTACCACCATTCAAAAGTCCTGGAAAAATTTATTTGGCTTAGATGGACAACCCAAACAAGTGCCAGAACAGGAGAATGTGAACGAACTAGTTCAACTGGCCAATGAGCTACCTGTTGAAAATCAAATCAACAGCGACGACATTCATGATTGGTGCAGTGCAGATGTCCAGATGGAGATTACCGATGAGGAAATTATCGATATGGTTACCAATCCTAAGCACAGTGAAGAAGACGACACAGACGAGATAACTCCAAAATTATCACATTCTGATGGGTTGAAATCGATCAACGCTGCTCTTGCTTACATAGAGCAACAAGAAGAGTGTAGGCCACATGACATACTAACTTTTCAGCGTTGACGTAACATCGCATCATCCAAGAGAGGACAGAGGTTAACTCAGAAAACAATCAAAGACTTTTTTAAGTACAAATATGTAATCTCATGTTTGCACTAACTTACAGGTTTATTTTACGATTTTCAATTATGTAAATTATAGCAGTTTTTACATTCAACATTTTTTTCATGTTTTTAACACAATAATACCTAACCTCCGTATTATCAGAGTTTTACCGTATCCGAGGTGATCTCGGTCCCAATTACCTCGGATAATCGGGAGTCTACTGTATTGCATTTTTGATTTAGTTTCAATATTTAAATAAAATACCTAGTTGCGTAAGCCTACGTTTTGCTAAATATATTTTACGACCAAATATTTAACATGTGAATATATTTTGTTATATTTCCACTCAAGTAGGAAGAACAGTCTATTCGGTAATTATTAAGTTTAGGGGCTTTTCTGAAAAACACAATAAAAATTCAAAATTATGATATATTTCTACTCCACTAATCACGTAGAACACGAATATACTAGGGGCGTAGCTTTAAAATAAGTACAACATATTTTAAAAAATTGAACAAAATTGTGAAATGAACAGTATAGCCAGTTTGTTTACGTTTCTGAACGAAACGTCCTAGACCAACAAAAGTTGCATTAATGGGTTCTGCACAGCTTACCTTGTTCATATTCAAGACACCGTAATGTTAAAATAAGTAGAACATATTTAAAAAACTTGCGAAATATGTTTGTTTACGTCTATTAAAGTCAGAGGAATTATACCAGCCCCCTACCTAGGTGAGTCAATTTACATTCTTTTGGTGTGTTTTACGGTTCCTTTAAATCCCTACAATCCTACATTCGTACTTTAGTGTAAAACCCAAACATCCTAGGTTAATGTAAAACCCAAACATCCTAGGTTAGTGTAAAACCCTACAATCCCAGTTTAGTGTACAACACAAAAATCTTTGGGTTAGTTTAAAAATGTAAAATAGTGATTCACCCATCATGGGGTTAGGTTCTGTTAGGTTAGATGGCCACATATTAGGAAATTAGTCGGACGTTAATGCCCCTAGTATATTCGTGTTCTGATTGATTAGTAGAGTAGAAATATACCATTTTCCATAAATTATTTTTATTTTTACAGAAAAGCCCCTAAACTTAATAATTATCAAATTTATAAACAAAATATAAGTAAGAAATTGATTTAATTTAAAACGATGTATTTTTCTGTTCACACAAGTATAAAACACTTCTGATAAATGACATATTTAGGAAACGACCGAACACGTACACGATGGACTGATTTTTTTAAAGGTTTGATTCAAATATTGTGAAGAAACCCCAGATAGACTACATCAGACAAATGACTACGATTTTACTAAAAGTAGCCAATTTAAATTAGAATTTATAGGAAATTAATTTTAAAATGATAGAAGACCATTCCGGTGCGCATTTCATGCTGTGTATCATATGCTTTCCCGGCACCGAAAACCATTGAATACATATTTATTATAAAAACTAAACAACAGAGCGCATGTCCATAAGAAAAATTAAATAAATATCAACAAGCCAGTATTCCATACCTCTCTTTATCCATATTCTCACACATTTATTTACCGCCTTCCCACATCAATACAAAATTGGCCAAAAATGTAAACAGCAAAATTCAATTTATTACTTAGAAATAGTATTTGTTCTATTAAAATAGCATGCTCCGAATTATATAATATTGGAATTTTATCAGCAATCAGAAAATTCAATTCTGCAAAAATTAAGCGACAAATTTATATTTCAGCACTTAAAACAAACACGATATATACTTTAAAGGCCCTGTACTTCCAAGAGCACAAAAATTGTTTTTAAACAGGTTGCAATATCAAAGATAAGCTAAAACCAAATACAGTACAGAATAATTACGCGCACAATGAAATTTGGAATGATATGTATAAACGCCATAGTGTGACGAAAAAAACCGAAAATATTGAGGCACGGTTTTTGTATTTAATGCATTTAAAAAGTGGAAGTTTTTAAACAAACAACAACAATTGGAAATAATCATACAGGATTAATATCAACATGCTCTGATACAATAGTATATATTTAATTGTGACAAGTTAAGATACCAATGATAATTGTCACAATAATGACATTTGTGACAATAATAATTATTGTGTCAAATGTCACAAAATAATGTAAAGGCTTCATCATTTTATCATCTCTATGCATATCAACACACAACAGGTTTGTTCCATTCGGCCTCATTTTTTGCTCTTCAGAGTGATGAGTTCTGAGGACTAAGTGACCTGAGTTAAAAAGAGTATTTGATTCCTTTAAAACGAATTGAAGGTAATTATTAGGTTCAGGGGCTTTTCCGTAAATAATAGAAAAACTCCAGAAAGTGGTATATTTCGACTCTACTAATCACATAAAACACGAATATAATGGGGGCATAGCTTTCAAACAAGTACAACATATTTTTAAAAATTGAACAAGTTTGTGAGATGACTGTTTCTGACAGTTTGTTTACGTTTGTGAACGGAACGTCCAAGACAAACAAAAGTTGCATTAACGAGTTCTGCACAGCTTACCTTGTTCATATCCAAGACGGCGTAATGTTAAAATAAGTAGAACATATTTAAAGAAATCGCGAAAGTTGATGTTTACGCCTATTATCGTCTGCCGCCATTAATAATGGCCGCGCATTGCATATTCACGCAATCTACCGGGCGCATAAATCATCACGGGCCATACGTTAGTATGCCTACAGGTACTGGTCTTGGTGAATTAGGTGGTGCTCCGTTCGTGATTTAAAACGAAGAAAGCAAGCAAGGCTACGTTTCTGCGTTATATTAGCCTATTAACGAGTGCTTCTGTGTATATATTAGGCTGTAAACGAGTGTTTTAGTGAGTCATATGCTCGTATGTGGTGCTTTGTGGGAAATTGTGATTTCATCGAGTGATCTGCGGTTCAATGGGCTGTTGACAGAATATGTACAACCTGCCTACATTGGTGAGTGCATTTAGATTATTTTGGTGTGTTTTTCGCTCCTTTAAATTCCTAAAATCCCAAATTCGTAGTTTAGTGTAAAACCCACAAATCCTATCTGGTAGATTAACGTTCAAATGTAGTTATATTACGTAATTCAAAGAAGGCTTTTTCCGGACGTTTTTGCAGCACAATTTCACATTCTTTCTATACTAACCTTAAATTATTCGTAGGTAACGCAGAACACGACAATAGTAGCGTCGTTAACGTATGACTAATTGTATAATATGTGCCCACCTAACCGAACAGAACCTAACCCTACGATGGGTGAATCACTATTTTACATTTTTAAACTAACCTAGGATTGTAACGATTTTAACTAACCTAGGATTGCAATTATTAAAAATAACATAGGATTATATGGTTCCCATCTAGTCTGTGATTGTAGGGTGTTGATCGGAGATTTTATTAATATTGTATAATCTTATATTACTGTACAACCTTACAATCCTAGTTAAGTTTACTGCCGTACAATCCTAGGTTAGTTTAAAAACGTAAAATAGTGATTCATCCATTATGGAGTTAGGTTCTGTTCGGTTGGGTGTGTACATGTTAGGAAATTCGTCGTACGTTAATGCCCCTAGTATATTCGTGTTCTACGTGATTACTAGAGTCGAAATATACCACTTTATGAAGTTTTTTTTCTTCAGAAAGGCCCCTAAAATTATAATTACTTTTAGATGTTTTTTTGTATGAAATCAGAATGGTGAAAAAAAATATATATAGTTAATATAATACACATTATATCAAATTCTCACGTGATTCCAATTAAATTTCTGAAAAATTCAATTTAAATTTTCGACGATGATTTTGTTGATGTACACACTGTTTTTGATAATAAGTCACTATGAATGTTTCGGAAATATTCAATACTTGTCAACTAAATAAAATGAACAAAATCTAGAAAGTTGGCAATCACTATTCTGCTGAGATGTATCAAAAATCACACTGTGATTTTTGTCAGTCGCGATAAAGCAAGGGATGTCAAAAAGTGTTACCCATGTCGACATGATGGATTCATCTATAGTTTCTGCATTTATATCGTTGAGAAGAGCAGCTTACCACCAACGAGAAACCCTGTCTACAATTGTGACCAAATAGCGATGTCATTTTGAGTAGGGCAGAGGAACAACCACATTAATGTTGATATGATAGAAGTGGCTATGTTCCGGTTCGTAACTACCAACCGCAGTCGTAGTATGACACAAATTTATGGCACATAGCTATGGGATGCATGACCTGGCCCATAACCCGATGTCTTCCTTCAGTGATGACCACACGAAATGTTTTTGTACAAGGTTGAAGGAGCCTCTGATGCCAGGTTGAGATAGGTTGTGTAGTGAATCGAATATTGCCTTATGGAACTGTACTGGGACAATCAGTACATTTATACCATCAGCCAAAATTTCAGTATCGGAAACCCAACATTCCAAACTAAAATTTTAGGGTGGTATTACGATTGACTTAACATAAACCTTAAGCAGTGTGCTTAAAATATAAACCAACATTTTCAATGGTATTAAATTATAGCTGCAGTGTTTGGTCGTAAAAGGGTCGTGTTCATTATTGGCATGACTTAAGTAATTGTTATATTTCATATCCTAAATATGAGTCAAGACGAAGAAGCCAATCAGAGCAAAGTGACAGTGGTTAATGGTGGTAAACTGTATTTAGAATTTGTGATTAGATTATGTTGTGATAATATCATGTGATAATTAACAATGGAGGCTGAATATACGATGTAAAATTCGAACTCCCGAACTGGGGTATTTAGGCTCCCCAGGGCACTGTCCCAAAGTAATGGCATAAACACTTTAAATTTTACACAAAATAAAATTGGATTTACTTAATGCAGAACATTTGGCAGGTAATTGATGGTTTCAAAGGTCATTGCCCTTATGATCCTGGAGAGGCTGCTATAAATGTACACAACAACATCAGTTCAGAAAAATATTGGTTGTATTTTAGCAAAACCCTGATCAGATGATGCAACTCGTAAGTGGGTGTGCAGCACAAGGCCCCACACTGACATAAGCTGAACACAAAGACACCGACAGATGCGACAAAAGAATTACATGGTGAATTATGCCAGAGGGTCAGTGAGTCTTCTCCAAAAGGGAGTCATACACTGAGGTGCACAATGAAGCTAAATATAAGGTTCCAGAATACTTATAAGTCTATTTCAGCTACATGGTTGGAAATCGAATGTTGCTTCATCCCCCAGTCGCACGACGCGACCTGCCCTGACGCACGCTACTCTCAGACTGAAAATTAGGTAGCATTGAGGAGGTAATGGATGTTCACGAACGCCTACCAAAAAATAATATCTCTTGACAAACACGAAATGGAACATATAACCCTCAGAAAATACATTGTGATTTGCAAGATGTGCAATGTAAATTACATTGACAAAAAAGTATCATAATCTAAATTATGAGGGACTTTGCTGCTCCTGAAAGAGAGAGTATATACATAGAACACTTTGAAACACACAGAGAATGATTTTGTGTTAATTAAAAAAAGGCTTTTATTTATACTTAAATTTATGCTAATTTGATACGAGAATATTGGCATGGTGCAGTTAGAGTTCAAGTGTTCCACTGCTGGAGTCAAGACAAGTGTCTCTATTTATAATGCACAACACTGATAAAAAGCATACTTAATTACTGCTGTGTTTCTTTATTATGCTGACATGAAAAACAAATCCATGTGTGCCCTCATGACCACGTGTACCTCCGCAAATCACTTACACCACCTAGCCGACCTCGGAACGAAGTGAACACTCGGCCGAAAGTACGTAAGTATGGATTAGTGAAAATGGGACACACCCGCCTCGTCGTCATGTACTATGTGACTCAAGTGGCCATTAAGCTATATATACCTCAAGCAGTAATACTTGAGGGGAAATAACAAGCGATCCACCATGATGTCCTCCTAAAAGCAACAGCTAACAGGCACTCCAGAAATTTGAGGGAACAACGGCACAACTTGTGCCGCGACAACCTGCGTTCTTTCAACCTGCATGACGTCGACTGGTCTGCTGGCCAGAATAATAATGCTTCATGATCCCAAGTGCGGCTAAATAATGGGGTATAAAACCCCTATGAAGCACATCTCGTTCAAAATCCCATAGCCAAATTAATTAAAAACAATGGACTCGTCCAGCTCACTCCAGCTGGAACACTTGGTCATGACAATCGGGGGGGAAAAAGGAAAATGTATTTCACTTAAGAAATGAACCCGAAACTGAAATACAATCGAAGTTTACAGTTATTCCAGTTATTTCATTAATTGTAATTATGTTCAATACTTAAAAGGGTTATTGCGTTCTCTTTTCACAACAGATTGCCTATCATGGCCTCATTGTTTTTATTTTATGTTTATAGTGCAGTGACATCCCCCACGAGTCACAGTAACAAATATAATTATCAATTAATTAATCATGGCAGTATCACCAACCATTATATCTGCTTCCCTGCATTTTAACTAGGGCTTAAAGCGCTACACATATTTTCAATGATTTAAATGGCTTAGGCCGCTTTTGGATATTGGTCATGCGGCAGACCAGAGTGCTAGGTCCACATCAATTTGTATCATATTAGCGTAAAAGCGAATGTATAAAAGCAGTATGTTAACATCTTAAGTCACCATGAGGGTTAATTACTTTATCACTCAGGGTATTTCGAGTACTGCACCCTCACGCAGAAAAGTGTAAGTAAGGCATGCGAGGTTGCCTACAACCTCGCCTGTGTAATAAGTGTAACCACTAGATACATGCAATTATTAATAAGATCAGTATCTGCAAGCATTCTAAATCTACAAAGGACTCCAGGGACCCACCGGCGGACAACCACATGACCCTCACAAACTCGTGCTCACTGGGTTATGGCGCTGGGAAATTTCACCAGTTTTCGCCTTAACCTGGGTAAGCCAGGTAAAGTGCAGACCGACATCAGCATCCCTGGAACACCTACATGTCAAATGGCTTTCCCAACTAGAGGGGCTATTCTCCATCAAAGGGGTAGTCTATGTGATTTTCCTACACCAAAAGGCTTTCCAAACTAGTGAGGCTATTCTCCATCAAAGTGCTAAACTATGTCATTTTCCTATGTCAATGGATTTTCCAACTTGTGGTGCTATTCAACAAAAATGGCAATAGAACACATGAGTATAAGTGTAGCGAACCACATCAGTAAATCCTGTTACGTCTCCGGCGTCCAAGTATACTTGTTTTCCCGAGCTCATGTTTCGCAGCACTTTACGTTGTAACCCGTTTCTCACATACCACGATGCTTCAATGTGCTTTGTTTCTGTTAACATCTCATGGCATTTAGTTAACTTTTTTTCATATTTAAATACCAGTATTATCACAATTCACATATTGTGTCGTGCTTCGTCATGCACCAACAAAGAGTGCTTACGTGTGTTTGTCACATTTCAGAGTAACTTTTATCTTAATTACCACATTAATTTTTGTTGTTGTTGTTGTTGTGTACACCTCATACAATTTTATGGGTAATAACTGTATTAAGAGTACCTTTTTGTGTAAACCACTTTGCCAAAAGCGACATGTTCGAAAGCCTTCAGTATGAATTTATTCAAATAAATTTCAGACTCTCTACTATAAATTCTACGTTTCGGGCATTCACGACATTTTGGGCCAGGGCTGGACAAAGGAGTATCTCTGAGTGCCGCCATTGTGGACACCGGGAAAGTCCGACAGACAGGTGCTACCTCCTATCACATTCCAGTAAAGGCGGGTGACATGATGGACCACCACATAGGTGTGCGCGAGCATTGTCACTAAAAACTCCAGGCCGTAATGGCATCCTACCCTCCCCAGGCAAGAAGGGAGTTGGGTCAGCAGCAGTGTCGAAAACAGCTGTCACCATTAAAACCCTGTGCAACGAACCACGTGGCCGAGCAGGACCTCGGTATGCAATATGAACTGGTTAACCAGCAAATGGCAAAACCAATATAGTATGCCTGGATTATTAGTGGCCATTGCTCATGTCCAACCCGTTCCGAGACACAAGGTGCCACTATCGCGAGCCGAACAACACGATGCATCTCGAGGACGATATTTGCTGGGCCAACTGCGAACATGTCGGATGGTCATGGAGCTGCACCTCTGATGGCAAGAAGGTGCAATTGTGTGCGGACTGTACTAGACAGCAAGCAGTGTGGCACCATCGGCCCTATCACAAGTCGCGAATTCAAGTGTAAACCCCCTGCACAAACATAACTTTTCTTGGACACAACCTAACAAAATTTAAATAATCGACGGTATGCCAAACAAATCTCATGTGCAGGCATCGGGGACGCGGCAATTATGTGAGTAAACTGCACTAAATGTTACCACACCGAGTCCCTGACCGGAAATGAACACACAATGCTTGACCTAAATGGAAACATTGTGTGCACTAATTTTACACAAATAGTATTAACCATGACTCATGCACCCGCTGATTTCATCATGGAAGAGGCCTTTCATGATGCCATCATCACTAGAAAATGTGAAAAAATTATAACTATGAAACAGTGGCATGCGAGAACTGTGAACGAATTACTCATTTACAGTATGAACCGAGTAGGATAGGTTGAATGTCACTGCCACCAAGTTTCGCTGTGCGCAGTGAACCCCAACACCACAGCTGACAGTGCCACTCCCACCAGCCACATGTGTGGTCATGGCTAGTAACTACAGGCACCTGTTGGCACATTCTACGGGCCTGCCAACAACTGCAGCAACTTGGGCAGTGCAACCTACAACAACAACAACTGGCTTCGTGTGACCACAGTCGCACTTCACAGATGTGACAGCACCACCCAACCACAGCTGAGATCGGCAATATGCCAACTGTCTTGCATTCGCTGCCCACTTTTACTGGGCTGATCACTGAGGACTCGCAGGCATTCCTGAGAGAATGCACCGAATGTTTAACAAGGGATGGAGTGTGTGAAAAGAGTGGCCAAATTGTGTAGGTGGCCAACTTATAGGAGATGCATATTTGTGGTGGTGAACAGTAGACCATTGCGGTATGTAGTGAAGCGAGTTTCAGTGACGCTTTGCCAATACCTGCTCCACACTGCAAGCCCAAAGCCACGTTGTTCTGGAAACAAAAATTCCCGTGGAAACACTAACAGATTTTGCAATCAGGAAAATTAATCTGATCAAACATTTCCATCTGCAAATAAGGGAAACTGAAGTGCCACAGGTATTAGCAGCTACAGTGCCACAAGAAAACTTACTATTTCTGGCCCCATTATTACATGGCAGCATTGAAGCTTTCATGCAATCAGCCGCGGTATAGACAGCTATAGAGCAGGACATTCCACGATGTGAATGAGATAGGTTTTTCCCAAGCTGCGCGCATAACCCAGAGAAGGGTACCATGATCATGCAACCATCACCTGTTCGTGGTGCAACTGGGTCAGCAAATCAAACGACCCACAAGGACCCTGACCACAAAATGCTCACTGAGTTGTGGTACCTGGAAATTACACCAGTTTTCTTCTTAACCTGGGTAAGCCAGGTAATGTGGGGACCCACATCAGCATCCCTGGAACCCCTACACATCAACACAATGCCCGATGCATTAGTTGATTATCCAAAATTTTGTGGGATTTCTCAGTTCACAGCGACCCCATTGATGGCTCATTGCACCCCTGGAATTTTGTTATTTATGCAGGAATTTTGCTAAATTCATTTCCTGGTTGATCAATAATTTCGGTAGTAATTATGAAAGAATGATTTGCTTCGTTAAGTCTACTTACACAATTTTATGCCTTATGGAGTTGAAATTTTTTGCACTGACTCATATAACACATGTTTTGCATGACACCTTTGGAAATGCAACGTACAGCCAGTACCTTGGGTAGATGGTTCGTACCTGTTCTGCTATGTAGTGTGCGCGGGTCTACAAAGGATCTAGAGGAAACCGCGATCGGAGTCAAACATCCCTGCACCACCCTGTGGAAACCCTATCAGCCCCAAGTTTGGAAGGAGTCTAAAATATCTGGCTGCAATGCAGTTCACGCTGGAGGCAAAGCCTCAGCACCTATAGTGGTGTTGGTTGGTGTCGGGATGCCGGAACTGCAGCATCTCGGCAGCTCGTTTCTATCCAAGTGGTGCATCCATGCTGCTCTCGCAGCAATTGTAGCAATGTGGTAGGTACTGGCAGTGCTGTGGTAGGCGAAGCAAGATGCCCGAGGCATCGCTGTCGTACCCATCGCTGTCCCACAATCTGCCTTCGGCTGCTGGTGAACTGAGCCAACCACTCTACTATCAGTCCTCTGTCACTGACCCCGTACTGTGCACGGAGACATCGGTAACCAGCTGGCCGCGAGGGTGCTACGCTGACTGTTGTATCTCCCCAGATCTCCTCGTTCGCTGACACCACATCCCTATTGGGCATCGGGATACCAGTCAAGAGTGCACTCATGACGATGTTGGGCGACATCTGCTGAAGTGACAGCTGAAATGCCACAATGACTGGCAACAGATATACCGCAGGAGAGCTTCCCCATTCGGCTTCAATTGCGGCCTCCGTATCCTTGCTGGGCGGCTGAGCGCTGGGCGTCAGTTTGATTGAACCCTGTGTGGTTGATATTGCTGTCGGCGCTCGTGGCATACCGGTTTGATCCCCGCTGGAGGTGACCCCACACAGCAGTGCGAAGGATGGGGAAAACCGACTACGTCATCGAGATAGGCGTGCGAAGGCAAGTTAAATTCCATCATGACGACCTAAGGGCCACGCTGGAGGTGTCGACATCGGTCGCCATGGAGCCCCAAGGTAACACCAGTCAGAGGAAACCGACCGAAGAAGTACCGGCCGATATGGGATGGCAATCATAGCATCGGGCATGCATGGACTACCAGGTCCACCAACACCGACACCCTCAATGACATCTGGGTCAACAGCTGCTATGGCGGCACTACAAGCCATGGGGACATCCGACTCCACGGAAAGGGCATTGAATGACGACCGACCACAAGGTGACGTGGCGCCTAGTCCTACGACGTCGGAGGTCCACCAGTCCACACCTGCACCCCTAGGTTCCCCGTTCCAGCCTGCCAGATTACGCGACTAATCAATGGCATGTCCAGTTCAGAGTCTAGCATATCCTCGATGGGGCGGCCACACCACCCTCAACATCATCAATGCTGGATGTGGAGATATCGCAGCAACACCAGTAGCATCAGCAGCATCTCTATGGTGCGAGGGCCACCAACTTGCCGAGCAGGTGTAGAAAACATTCTGACCTACTCCGCCGAACCAGAAGGATCTCACCTGCCAAGGGTAAGTTGAACAGACACCAGTTGGCATGCAACCCTGCAGTAGGGCGATCCAGCTCAGTACAGATTATCTCGCCGAGATGGCTGCGCCCCAGGGCCCAAATCGCCCATCAAACCCTGTTGCACCACGAGGCCTTGAGACACCTCTGCTTGCCATTACAGTAGCCTCCGGGAGGGGTTGTCATTTTATGTGGACCACTCCTGCGTGATTTGACACGGCCACTGTAGTCATGTAATTGTCCCACAGTCGCTGCACCACTGCAGCATGCGGAACACGTAACTCCTACATCCCTATGCGTTTCTGCATCGTTCACTAGGGAACAGGTCATGACCCGGTACCGAGTGCATTTGGTGTCCCTAGAGGGATCTGTGTAATTAGGATAGGAATCATCATTAAGTGTTAGAATGTTTATTTAATAGCATAATAATTTGTCGCCTAAAGGCGTGAAATTCGCCCTTAGGGGATTTTGTAGTAATCACAGAATAAATACATGCCACGTGGTTATTTAATTATGTGTAGAGTAGCTAGGCTATGTTATTAGAAGTCTTCTATATAATTTTCTGAGTGTAATTGTGAGTCTAATCAAGGCAATTAGTAATGTGGGAAATAATTAGTTATTTTTTTCAACCTCTCCATTCCAGCCATAAAGTGCCCCAATAATTTACATACCAAAATTTACTACGTGCTCTGCAAGGCACCACATAATCATGTTTTGTATTTAAAGTAGTCCTTCAGAAACAACTCTGAACACTCCTCAAGGCAAGGGATGTAGATTCTAAATGTTGAAGGGTCGTATTGTCTGTATGTTTTACGTGTTTATGTAATGAGGTCAGTAAACTAAGATACCTCGCGGGATGGTGTGAACTCTAGGTGAGGTTGTAGTTCGCCTTCTCTACCCCTGGCAGTCTGATTCCACGGGTCTTGGGTGCTGCACATGCATCGAATTGCGGGGGACTTTCATACTTTGTTCTGTACACTAAACTGTAATACGTTAACACATTTTACTAGAACTTTTATTAAGTTCACCAACAGTCTTTTCGCAGCACCCCTTTGTCCTGGCAATTTACCGACCCCAGAGGTTTTATTACTATTGTAAATTCTCGCATAATTCCTGGCCTTTTTGTACAGTAATGGCCGCTGGTTGACCTTGTAAGTCAGGTCCGATTTAATTTGCATTGTATACTTGTAACGGTGTACTCTATGCGGCAATACAATTTACTTGAGTTAACCAAAACTTGTGAGTTCTCATGTTGAGTTGTATTTTGGGCCCTGGTTCTATCCAGGAAGTCATTGACGCCTCAAGGAGGCACCCTTCATTATTAAGATAAAAACCTAACACTAAGGTGTGCTGAGGAGCTTTAATACATCCGCTATATTTTATGTTTTTCCTGTAAATTTATACTGTGTGTGTGTCAGAGGATACAGCCATGCGGTTGTACGGCCCATGATCCTGGTAACTGTGATATCATGCTCACCCAGTGAACTGGGACCCATTTTATTCGATATAAGAATATTGTGTAATGTTCTGATTTTTCTTAACATAGTCGCCGGACGATGTCCCATTACTATCCCCGACCTCTCAGGTAACATCAAGCCACCATTATCTAATGTTTTTATATTATAAATGTATTAATGTGGATAAAGCGAAGGGGGGAGGTATTTCAGGATCATGGTAAATGGAGATACATAATCTCTCTCTACATCTCTCGGAGACCTGTGTGACGTGTATGTATGTATGATAGTAGTTTACTAACATTTTATCATATAATTTTGTAATTGTCTTTTTCCAATTTATTTATTAGTGTAGCCATGTAAAACTAAAATTTGCCCGGAACCTCCTTTACGTAAGACCATAATCGAAAAGCTGAACTAAAGGTTTTACATTAAAATGTTACATCTGTGGACATAGTCAGTATACACAATTAAAGCTCCTTCGTATAAAAAATAAAAAATTATGACGTTTAAAATAATAAGTTAACTATGCCCCATGCGTGAGTTGGGGTACCACAGCAAATGCAATTAAACCTTTAAATTAATATAAATTGACAGCAGACAAATACTACCCTCTATACCTTAAATAACTGAAACGCACAGCAAAAATTGAATTTAGTTTAACAGAAACCACAATTTAGGCTGGAAACCAAACCCACAATTAAAAAAATACAAACTCACTGCATGCCCAAAATGCACAAAAAACTATGCCACACAATGATTAAAAACACTAAATGGACACAAAGGAGAAAATTCTGCATCCACGACTCACCGTTTAAACACACTTATCCTTGATAATAATACACAATAAATCCTTGGTATCAAATTGAGAAAAAAATTACTGCATGAAAAAAAAACAATGTTGGTAAGAAATTATTCAAGAGATGTAATTTATAATACTTGCACAACAGTCTTTACCAGTCTGTTGCGTAAATGGTTATGTTGTTGAAGCACTTTGCACTAAATTTCGCTAGATTATAAATTAAATTGCCCCCTTAATTAATGCTATTAAGGGGTCACAGCAGGTAACTCATGTTGGACATGTCCACTTCATCCAGAAGGGGTGTTGGGCACTCATGCTCGATTACATTAAAAATAAACAGTACTTTAGTCCTTTTTGATTAACATGGCTACCTTGTGGTGTAACTTTAGAAATTGGCCTAGTGTTTTTACACAAATTCACTGCACGCACAACACATGCACACGGAAGTAAACATGTAGTAAAGGGCGCATAGCAGGGGATTATTGAACAAGGGAACTACAGTGGTTCCCCCTTGCTACATTCATTTCCCCTATAGCATTCTTACTGGGGACTTATCATTGTGATGCCAGTCGCCTTGAATTATCACACCCTCAAAACTTTACCTCTTCAGTGCATGAAAGTGGGATAGCCACCTGATTCCTGTGGTGCCTGGGAATTAGTGCAGTTAGGGTGAATTTTTAGGACAATTCGCCAGTGTTGGAGAAAGGGAGGATGGTTGCCGCATTCAGGACGACTCGTCCCCTGTAGTGGGCATAGCGTGGCTATGCTGGTGTACTGGGACAAACATGATAATTGAGGAGGGATGTGGCACATCATATACCCCGCTCACTTCTGGAAACAGTTTGTCTGTTGCAGTTTTTTGATCCTTGCTTCTCTGTTAGTGACACAAGGCCAGTGGTTTTAATTTAAGCAATATCTGGGTACCACTTTTCAAAAACCGCAAAAATTGGCTGGAAAATACGACAGAGACAAACGTGATCCTGATTGCAAAACTACACAAAAATCGGCTGGAAAGTAGGACAGAGACATACTTGACCCTGATTGGCAACTCAGCCAACCAGGAGGGTAGCCACATGGAATTGGCCGAACAACACAGCCAACCAGAGTGTAGGCAGCCAGGGATTGGCTAACAGCTCCAGCCAATCAGGAATCACCCTGGGACAGCCCACAATATATATAAAGGCAGATAAACCAGAGGCTGCTCTCTCTCCGGGATCTGCCCGCCCCTTGGGACCAGTGAAGGCCGAGGACTTCTGCGAGTGTGGCGGGACTGCAGCAGCTTGGGTGCTGTGACTACTCTGCAACTCGTTGTGTCCCCAGGTGGCGAATAGGGTATCCCCAGGCTCTGATGTTGCTGGGAATACTCGAATACTAGCCCGACAACCAAATGGCTGGTGCGACAGCTCTGTCGTCATGGATGTCGGGGACCTGGGTAGCTCAGTTCGAGATGGCGTAGTGCATCGTGCGGGAGGCAGCTCAATGATAAAGGCGGGGTGGGGGATCTCGATGTGTGACATAGCAAAGTGTAGCGCTTCCTTGCCGGATTCTGCGGGCGGCTGACTGCGTATGTGTGATGAATGGTCTGGAATGCGTCGGACCTAGGAAGCTTCCTAATGTCAGTCTCCACTCCTGGGCCAGCTGGTTTGCCTCCAGCCTGGCAGGTCCTGGATGCTACGCCAAGTTATAACTCACCCTGACCAACGGACAACGGTGTGGAGAACCTGATGTTAGCGCAGACGAGTGAAGATGGAGTACGTGCCATGACTGAGCTGAGTTCGTCAATGCACTAGACGAGAAGCAGGGGGGCCCTGCATTCAACAGCTGCTGTCAATATAATTGTGCTGGTACGCCTGCACAGAAATATTGACAGCAGTTCGCCCTCAAGTGCTCTTGCACCAACAGCCCCGCCTCTTTCTCTGCTAGATTTTTGAGGTGGTCAAGCTTGGCTACGGTGGAAAAGCCAACTTGACCAGTGGTGTTACCAGAGTTGCTGAAGTGATATTTATGTGCCAGACGCCACAGCTCTGCGGTGAGCTGATGAGACTGAGGGTCGTTTCGGGTCGGCGGGCTAGGGGACTCTGGTGAACACTCCGTCACACACACTGGTGAGGCTGTAGGCCACCTCGCATGCCTTAATTAATTATAAATATAACGAACGATGCTTGTTGAGGTATTTATTACCCGAGACTCGTTATTGTACACACAACTATACACAAGACATGTGGCCGGAATGGCCCGGAAACTACGAGCGACCACGTTGTCATTATAATGTGAAACTCGAATGCACTTAATAATTCCCGATAAATAATAACGTCGCTCTCTCCTTGCCGCTATGCAATCCAAATAATGAAACAAATGAAAATACTGATTTAAATTTAGATGGATGTCACTGGATGGCAACTCAACTGATGATATATTATCTAGGGTCTCTTCGGAGCGAGAGAGCTTACACGTCCAGGTCCGTTGAAGTGCTGACGAGTACAGGGTGAAAGCGTGCGCCGGCTTTCACCACCTGAGCATTGGCGACGCCACGCGGTGAAACGATGAAACACAATATACACTAAAAATAATAATGGGATGAAAAGGACATGAATTAAATTAAACTAAGAGTACTTAATTTTCCCTCAAACAATACACAATAAAAATGATCATACTTATTCTAAATGTTTTCATCTTATCAGCCACAGTATTGCCAAATATAAAATGTCACATGTCTCTGGCTGTGGCTGTACAGACTATCTCCCATCATGACAAAACAAATGATATTAACTATATACACTTACGCTATTATGCATACACTGATGAAATACACTGACACAGAATAAATTAGACACACTAATGCTCTTTCACTCGGCGTGGTGTGTCTGGTGTGTGGACAGGGTTGCAGCAGTCACAGTGGGCATAAAGGACTCGTGAATGTGTGGTTCACATCATTTTCAAATCCTCAATAACAAGAATGAAATCAACACCTGCTGCCTACTTTATTATTTTTATTAATGCATGAATAAGATTTGAACTTCTTTCCTGTTGGAAGGTTTTTACGGAGACTATGCCAGTTTTTTCCCTACCACCTTCTTAGTTAAATCCTCAGCTATAGGAACACTCAGGGATGGATCCCTCTTTGCCGCTATGCACCTCTCCTTTGCATGATATTCCCTCTACAGTAGGAATATGGAGTTTAGCCCTGAAATGCACCAAACTCCTGTCCCTACCGACAGACGTACACTTAACCCTTAGTAATAGGGTAGTTAGAAGAGAATAATAATACTAAAAGAACTGATAGTACTCATTAAATCATTGAACGCCAAAAAATGCCCGGGCAAGACAAAACCACTTACAAAATTATTAAAAACCTCCCAGCAAATGCTCTCTTTGAAATTTTAACCCTTTTCAATTCAATTTTAAAACTACATTATTTTCCCATTGTATGGCGCACAGCAAAAGTAATAACGAACCGGGAAAAAACAATAAATCCCTTAAAACACGCAGCCTATTTCCCTCGTAAACTCCCTTAGTAAAGTATTTGAAAAACTCCTATTAACTAGACTCTTAGTTCATAACGAACTGCACACAATTATCTTAGGCACCCAGTTCGGTTTTAAAGCCCACCACTCCACTACCCCCTCCTATACAAAATTCAAAACTGAAACAATAACATTTATGCAAAATAATTAATTCACAATAGCCATATTTCTAGATATTGCAAAAGCAGTTGATAAAGTTTGGATACCTGGCCTATTACAAAAATTAATCAACTTTTAATTTCCAGACTGTTATTTTCTTCTCTTGGCCTCATACTTTCACTATACAAAATTCTTTGTAAGCATAGATAATTCCAACTCCACTACCCATAATATATTAGGTGGTGTCCCACAAGGTTCTGCAACATCACCATTCTTGTATAATATTTTCACCTCAGACATCTCTATAACTCACGTCACAGTACAAATGTATGGGGATGATACTCTAATTTATACCCACGATAAAAAAATTGCCCTATGCAATTTTACTAACACAACTACAAATAAACGATCTTGATCACTGGTTTGAATGATGGAAAATTAATATAAACCCATCGAATCTCAAGAACTCCTACTAACCAAATATCGGGCCCCACAAACTCGACAAATAGCTTTTAAAAAATATCCCTATTCCATATAAACAAAATGCCACATAGCTATGCTTAATAATTGATAACAAATTAATTTTGACTTATCATATAGCCGAAGCTAAAAAGGCAGCACTTCTTCAATTACGGCAGTTATACCAAATGCTAAAAAGCTATAAATTACCTAGATACCTAAAATTACTCATATACACTTCCATTGTCAGATCAGCCCTTTTATATGGCAACGAAGAATGGGGAAACCCATAATACGCACTACTAAATTCCTTTCAAGTTATCTAAAATAAATTTTTTGTGTATCATAGTAAATGCAGGCCCCTTTACTTCTACTCTAACAATCCACGAACATTAAAAAATATCAACTATTAGATCCCAACTACTGAAACGAAATTTTAACTATTAGAATAAATTACTCTCCCACACAAAACCTATAATAAAACGCTTAAGACACCATCTCCCTGAAGACAACAGAAGAATTAAACATCCCAAATGACTCCAAGTAGCATACAGAAATCTCATCTATATCCCCCACTTTACTAAACCCCGCGTCCGTATTTTCCACATACTAACTTACTTACTTAACTGTAACACATGAAATTACCTGTCTAAAAGCACTTGCTCCCCCCAGTATACATCCCTGACACCTCAAAACTTAAATTACTGTTTCACCAATTCGGTGAAGACTTTTTTGTGAAAGTCACAGTCACCAACAGACAACACCTGCAGGTGCTTGTAAGAAAGGAAAAGCGCTATTTTCTGCAAGTGCCTACAAAATCACGAGATGCCCTATTAAATGCACGCTCAGAAAAACGAAAGGCCTATTAAAATAGTCATCAAAGGACTAATACACAATGCAGACATAAAACACTTAACATAAGAGTTCAAAGAAAATTGCTTTGATTAATCCACGTTTGGAAATTCCGAACACTATCTGACACACCTGCAGTGTTTGGGGCTGTAGTACATAAAGACAATGATCTGCATAGATTATGGTACAAGGGGCCACTCAAACTCTAGTATACTAACAAAGATTTTTTGATGCCACTACATAATGAAACTATGAAACACACCCTGAGGGCTGCTCCGGGAGAATAGGGACTCACCTATACATTATATGAGATATTTATTAGCACACTTGAACACAACAGCCCAACTTGTTAGACAGACATCACGACACTGAAAAAAATTCTAGCCTAGAGGTTGGAGTAGATCTCCACTCCCCCACCGAACATACAAACACGTAATTTTATTTAAAATAGGCAACCCCTATTAACAGCCTTAATTAGGGTCCGGTGCCCCACAAAACACTGCTACATGGCAACCCGCTGCTGACCCAGTGATTTGGCCATATATCGGGGTGCATTTATTTTACAAACACCCACTGAGTGATGGAATGTAGGCTCCCAGTCTCACGAAATCAAGGCCATTCTGTGGCATATGAGGTTACGGTGGCGGGGGTGCCTTGAAAGTGGGATGGCTACTATTCTCCAAGCACTCGGGTGCTTGGAGATTAGTGGAGGGGTTGTGCACTCGTCGTCGACTCTGTTGTCAGGGACATTGGCCGCCACATTCGTGTCAATTCGTCCCTAGTTAAGTGAATGACGTTAATGCTCCTGCGATGCAGAACCAATGGTGTAAGCGGAAGGGATGTGGCAATAGTCATAGTAAGTCCTGAATGTAGCACATGCACTCCAGTTACTAGAGTCTCTGTACTTACTAAGGATTAATTGAATTTGAAAAAAATATTGAAACCTATTGGCAGTGACTCCTTTCCTTCTTGGAATTTTCCATTGTTTTATAAATACCTTTTTTTTTCTCGTCCATAGGTTACTAAAGTTATTTATGTATTTGTTATTTTTGTGTACAGTCTGGTTTTCCATGACGGACATCTACATCGCAATGCCAAATATCAATATCTCCATCTAATCTTTTTGTTGTTATACAATAAATTGTGCCTGATTTAACTTGTGTGGAAGCAATGGGCTCTATAATTTGAATGTCTGAAACACTCTTGTAATAAAATTTGGTGAAATATATAACTTTGATATCTGGTTATTGTATCTTAAATAACGTTGTTAAAAAATTCCCTAGTGTTTAGATGCAATTGTGTAAAAGAGATGATTAGATAAGTAGTAAAATTTCACGTAAATGCTAGAGTATTGAAATCATATTTAAGTATATTTAATTGCCTCAGTTAAACCAATTTTGTAATCACAATGTTGTTTTATGGCCGTTTGCCGAAAGCAGTGGCTTTACTTTTAAACAATGTTTTAGTAATGGCGATAAGAAATGTGCGTGGATTGTATAATCATCACAAAATGATAATCTTGTACAGTGGTGATTGTAGGGTTAGTCTGTTTTGTCTATTTAGAACAATTTTATGAGCCTAAATATAATATAAAAGGTGAATAAGTGTTCATAGGTACAATAATAATTAAAGTTATTATAGTTGTCAACAGTGCATTGCTACCTACGTTTTATTATTAAGGCTAAATTGGTTTTGTTGACTATTGTTCATGTTTATTTTAATGCCTTTCTACCGTATTGGTGCCTATATTAACTGGAAATTATGATGTAATATTAATAGAGTAAATGCTTCCGGTTTTAATATTTAGTTCTTTTTTTTTTTTTTCGCTGTTCCCGTATTAACATTCTGTGTGCCACAATAACACAAATAAGCATTATTACTTGTTGTGGGTACAAGATAATTGTTTCTAAAACCATAATATTATACCAGCCCGAAACGTGGCAAAATATACATTGTTTATGCTGTAACGGCAGCGCAAAAATCCCATTAGCACTAACGCCAGGCCTTAAAGTTTTTTTTGCTAAGTTTTATAATTTACGCCTGCCATTTAGTTGCTGTTTTATTTGCTATTTATTAAGGTAATTATCCAGTTTAGGGGCTTTTCTGAACGAAACGTCCTAGACCAACAAAAGTAGCATTAATGGGTTATGCACATCTTACCTTGTTCATATTTAGGTAGACGTAATGTTAAAATATGTAGAACGTATCAAATAAAATAGTTAAATTTACGAGTAGTCCGTCTTTTTGTTTACGGTGGACACTACTAGGGTCATTAACATATGACTAATTTCGTAATATGTGCCCACCTAACCTAACAGAATCTAACCCTATAATGAGTGAATCACTATTTTACATTTTTAAACTAACCTAGGATTGTAGGGTTTTAAACTAACCTAGGATTGTAGGGTGTTAATCTAACCTAGGATTGTAGGATTTTAAACTAACCTAGGATTGTAGGGGTGTTAACTAACATAGGATTATAGGGTTTTAATCTAACCTAGGAGTATAGGGAGTTATTCTAACCTAGGATTGTAGGGTTTTAAACTAACCTTGGATTAACACCCTGCAATCCTAGGTTAGATTAAAACCCTATAATCCTAGGTTAGTTAAAAACCCTACAATCCTATGTTAGTTAAAAAATTTACAATAGTGATTCACTCATTGTGGAGTTAGCTTCTGTTAGGTAGGCACATATTACGAAATTAGTCATATGTTTATGACCCTAGTATATTCGTGTTCTGCATATTTAGTAGAGTGGAAATATACCACTTTTCGGGTTTTTTTTTTACAGAAAAGCACCTAAACTTCTTAATTACCGTGGTATATTTCCATTCTACTAATTACACAGAACACAAATTTACTAGGGGCATCAACGTATTAGCAATACAAACCACAAATTCGATAATGGGGAGAGCTATGAAGATCAGGGAAATTGTAGGGTAAAATCACAAAAAATACACCCACAAAAAATACAAAAACACCTCAATTTAACATTTGTCCACCCAATTTTGTAATATGTGCTCACCTAACCTAACTTTAACGAACCCCACAATGAATGAATCACTATTTTACCTTTTTAACCTAGGATTGTAGGGTTTTAATCTAACCTAGGATTATAGGGTGTTAATCTAACCTAGGATTGTGGGGTTTTAATCTAACCTACGATTTTATTCTAATCTAGGATTTTTAGGTTTTAAAGTAACAGTAAAACATACCGGACGTATAATATGAATTAACTGGCCTAGGTATGCTGTGGTTACAATTTCATTGTCCCCGGCCAATTCAACTACTGTCGTGATCTACTAGAAACCCAACCAGTAGTGGCCAAAAATCATTAATTCTATAAACTGGCCATTGCACAGAAGCACTTGTATTCTTCAATTCTTAAATCTTTCTTCACCATTCTTCAATCACAAGCCTTCACACGGACGAGTTCGGATGTTGCAAACCACGCGCACACTATGCAAAACTCGCTGTGAACCACACAATATTACATATACCAGGCGATTAAACGCAGTTTGCGTCTGCGCAGATAGCATTACTTGGCTTTTCATTATGGCGTCCGACCCAAACAAAGCGGCCGAACTGCTCGTAATTTAATCTATTTAATTTATTACGTTCTACTTATTTTACCAACCAAGTGATCATTTAAGGGGCAATATAATGTATTGTGTGTGATATTATTACTCTTCTGGACTGATCAAAAATGCTGTGGAAACGGTGGTCACACTTTTAGATTGAAAACTTGTAAATTTAAGGATAATTGTTAAGAATTATGGAATTTCTAAAAAATGGGGGAAAAAATCTAGATAGTGTATGTATTAAAATTACCTGTTACACTTGGTACATGCTAGCAAATGCAATGGTAGGGAGGACAATGAATACCAGGGGAATTGTGAGGTATAACGTGCAAAATTGATTTAAAATATATGTTAGTATGGTTGTCTAACCACTTTAAATGCAAGAAAATTAGTCTAACGTAACCTAACTTTGTAATACATGACTCACAGGGAGTATGTGTTTGCTGATGTGGGATAGTATAATAAGAAGAATATATAATGATATTAAATAATGTCGTTTAACAGTATTAAATGCGAGACGACCAAATCTGAATTAACGTAAATTCATGGCACGTGAATCACGATAGATGAATAACAGGAATAACTGACTAATTAAATTGTGTTGGAACAAAATTTAATACTGAGAGTCCTTATTGTCCTTATTTTGATGCATAATAGAACATCTGTATGCACACACACACACACCACACACACTGATTCATTTGTGAAGTTAGGTTTAGTTAGGTCTTCTGCATTTGACACAACTAACCTCCAACAGTATGCAAGCACTGCAATTTCCATGCTAACATTCAATGTGAGAGAGTACAATCCACTACACTGAATGCAATTTCCATGCTAACATATATGCACAGCTCATTAAACTGATTAACTGAACAACACTGACACGTTATTCACCCACATAGCCGGTGGAGAAAACTACACTAGTGGTAAGCCAGCTCATCCACGTGGATGCAACGCCCTGAGGCATTACCCTACCCTCACAGACTTTGTACCCAGCAGCCGCCCAATGCGCTCGACATTGTACAATGGACCGGTCAAGGCAAACAAAACATTATTCCAATGCTTTGCCAGTGGTGATCAATGCCACATTTGATAAGTTGTTTTTGATGTCTCCAAGAATATTTTAGCAGATGAAATTGTGCCCTTTGAAATTTGTGTTATTTTCAAAGGGAACAATTACATCTGCTAAAATATTTTTGGATACACCAGAAACAACATCACATACAGTAATAATTAATGTAATTACATAAAAATTTTTGTGACTGATCACAAATAATTACAAGAGCCCTCAAGTAGATTTAATAACATTTTATTATTTTAAGGTACAATATTGCTGAATCGTTAAGAATGAAAAACTAGTTGATATCTCAGTCATAGGTAACTTTAGGTAACGCCATTACAAATAGCAAAAGTTATTATATACCATACAGCTCATTTAAAAACATGACTAGTTTTCAGAAATCTTTGGTTTATGCAAAATATTAACAGGCTGCAATACAAGCAACATAAAAATGAAATACAATGATCAAAAAATTTAATTACCAAACAATATTTTAAGAAAGTAATTTTTTTTACACCCAATTCAATTTAATTTAATTGAAATTAAAGTAGAAAGGAGGGCAACCACCATGGCCCATCAAAGCCTCCTATCCTATAAAAAGCTTTTTAAAAAATTCAAATGAAACAAGTTACGTGGGAGGCAGTCTTGTGAGACTGTCCAGAACTCTTACCGTTAAAAAACCATAGTACGATTAGACAATAGCACATTAAAGTAAAGCTGCAACGATGGATTCGTGGAAACAAAGAGAAACCTCAATAAATTAATGAACTTGGGCGGTGCACAAAGACAAGAACGACACGTTAAAAACAATAAGTACAAGAGACGCGACACCATAGTTAAGCTCAAACAAAATTTAGAAGTGGTTAGCACTACTGCACACTCACAACTACTTATGCATGCCACACAGAATTACAAAAAACATTTAAAACCCTACCGCAAAAACACTGACATTTCCCACGACTCACCGTAAAAATACCCCATCGTTCTCAATCAATGATGGGTGAAGTTGCCAGCTTAACATCGTTGTCATTGAATTCTATTCAGCTGGACATAATGAAGTACAGTCTATCTGCGTGGAAGTAGGCATTACAATAAAGCAGCACAAGAAGAAGGCCGGGACCAGCCGTGCAAGGCCTTAAATCAACTACCCGCCAATCATAAATGAATACGCACATGTGGGGAAGGGATGTAGAATGGAAGGGGGCGGGGGAATCCGAGTCGAGCAAAGAGTATACCACAAACTGCAGTTATAGAGAGCGCTAGCAAACGTAACGGGATGGCGCTGATGGCACATTTTTATAACAAAATGTTAAATTCGTAATTTTAAACGTTAAAAAATGGCTTCTCCTGAACCGTACTAGAAGAACAATAATACAAAATACAATACAAAACCATAGGCCTACAAATGAAATTGTAAGTCACAAGTAGCACTGTCAAGTTGAAAAAAATCCACAGTGACGACCACCATCCCCTGCCAACCTTGTTCATTGGTGTACAGAGCTGTACTAATGATGGGGTAAACCATTGCACAACTGCTGCATTTGTAGATTTCAGAGCTTGCTTGTCAATTAACAAAAATACATTTAATAACTTCAGCAATCATAGCAGATACTATTGTTTAGTGGATTGCCTTTCACCTAATTGGAGTCTTTACACAATAATTATCTTCTACGTAATTGCAAATGTGTCTATGTATGCAGGAATGAATCAGGAAGGTTTGCAAAACTTAAAAAAAGACACCTTTCCAAGAATAATATTTTTCAAGAAATTTTACCTAGGAAAAGTTACAATTCTATATAATTTCCTTTTAGGAGTTACAATGAATAAAATAATTTTTTTGGAGGGGTTCGGGCTTATGTGTAAATGTATTTTGGTGCTCATTTTGAAAAACCCGGTAACAAAAGCAATGTAACAGTACCATGATTGTTTTATTGTTTTAAAAACTATAAATCATTTGGGTTTAACAGTTTTTGTATTTATTTTATGAGAAGTGCAACTTTTTTTCTTAAAGACAGCTGAATTATGCAACTGTAAAAGTGGTTATGCCGGTGTTTAGCACGTACAATCACCCAGGTTTTCATTGGGAACCTAACATGGGCTCATAACTGGTTACAGGTATGATCCATCAAACATCACAGGGTCTAGGTTAGTTTAGAGGTAAGTTAGCTATGTTTGGTTAGCATCAGTGGTAATCTAGCTGCTGGATGGTTTTTATTACAAATTTAATAGTGGAATATATATACAGTAAGACATCTGGCCCCAATCCAAAAATAATTTCAAATTTTTTGAGATATATACTAGTGCTGCAGCAGCTAACTAGGGGTTTGGCAGTAAAAAATGGTAATGTGCAAATAGTGATATTTATGTTTTTACAATAGTTTACCTAAATGAAATTATATAATTTTTACAAAATTATGTTAATGTATACTTAACATTATTGACTTAATTGAGCGCACAAGGTTACTAGTTCCACTTGTTGTTTGTGAAGGAATGAAGAACTGCGTGCTAGTCTTCCATGTCTCGTAGTGTAACTGATCCCAGAGAAACTAAGTAATTGTTGCAAAACAAACATTAATGTTACAATAGGTGGTTGTGAATCTGATGAAAAACTAGTCTTACACTATAGTAGGTCGACTAGTCATAGTGCACTACTATACAGAATGTTCTTAGTGTGATTAAAAGTATTAAATGCTGATATAAATATTACAATTACCAAAAAGTGAGGGGAAGAATACAGAAGAAAAATACTGTCATGAAGTTTTGTGGAGATGGTTATTTTTGTAGGCCTGCAAATATGTTCATGGTGTTAAGCATATATATATATATATATATATATAGAGAGAGAGAAAGTGAGAGAGAGACACACACACACAAAACCAACAGATAACACATAGAAAACAACACAGGCTAGAAGTCTGCTTGAAAAAATTACAACACTGACAAAATATGTAGGAACAAAATGGTACAACGCACTCAAACACAGTACATTTACCAGACATGACAGAATTCAAGCCAGGTACGCTGTAGTCAAGAATATATATGTACAAAGTCAGAAAATTCCATGAAGGAATCAAGTAAAATAAAACAGGACAGCAAGCTAAATGTTGAAAATGGAAAATTAATATTATATACTATATGTATACAAAAAACTATATACGACCAACAGACAACACACCGAAGACGACACAGGCTAGTTATCTACTTACACAAATAAGACAACACTGGGAAACAAACACAACAAAGAAACTCGCACAAACACTGTAGTTTTTCCAAAACAGACAGAATGCCATAACAGACAACTGCATCGCAATGGCGAATGTCCAAAAGTCTCCATCTAGGCCAAGGCTAATTGAAACAAACTAGTGTCAGATGTATTAAATGATTCCTCTGCGTAAATACGCTGAAAACACAAGGAAAGGCATAACACAAATTAAAACGTACCATTCCAGAAAATTCACAAATTAAACATTTAGCCTTATGAAAATTTTTTTGCATTAAACTGGTTTCATATGAACAACTGTAAAAAAAGACACAAACTAATATTCTCAGTTTCATATAACTTCAGTAAATTTAGACAGTTTTCGAAAATAAATGCGGCCACAACATAAACATATCCCTCCGCCACAGCTGTTCTGTCGGTGAAAAAATAATATTTCTAAACAAACTATGAATCTAATGGCAGGCATTGAAAGACTGTCAACTTCATCCAGTACGTGGCCTACTATAGCTGGTTGCCATTCCCAACTGTTTTATTTTTGTTATGACCACTTAATAATATACTAGTTAGGCTTCTGTTTATTTTATTGGTGAAATGGGGAACTCTAATTTAACATCTTTTGTGAGATGTGATTGTTTTGCAGTTCTTCCTATGAGAGAGTGGCAATTGGAACTTACTTTATTTTGATGAAGCAGTGGAAAATTTTGTTTATACGGAAATAAAATCCAAAGTTTTAACTTCATCGAAAGAACTAAATGCGATAAATGTGTTGCTTTTTATATAACGAACTACACTAAAAGGGCTTTTTTTTTAGGCCACATACACTTCAAAACCTCCTGCAGGAATAAAATGTAAGAAATATGTCACTGTTAATACAGATGTGCGAAATGCACAATGTAAACATTTTCAGCAAATTTAACTTCCCGCGTAAAACTCATTAAGACTTTCAATAAAATAAATGATGTTAAAACAAGATTTTTTAAAAGGCCAACTACATTTCTAATATTCTAACAACAATTTAAGAAAACATTATTTACAAAACAAAAACTTAGCCTACTTTTTTTACCTTATAATTCGTAAACACGTGGTGAGCTTTGGATGATTACTTCACTAAAATCACTTTTGTTGTCCTCTGATACGAAATAAATTATTTGCTGACTTATTCAATTAACAATACACTTGAGCTATTTTTTGAAACCAACAAATTTAAACTTTACAACGTAAATACTTTTTCACTCGTGCTTCGCGAAGGTCAAAGAAAGTGGCGGACCAGAGTTCACAACAGACCCTTTTACAAATGGCAGACACGTGTCAATAATTCATTTCACTGAGGAGACTGTTATAAAAAGGCATCTACGACGAACTGCATTTAATGAAATACGCAAATACAAAAATAATTTTCTTCATATGTAATATTCCTACACCACCAGCAAGGAATTCTCGAATATAGATAAATTATAATGGAAAATAGCTCAATGGCAATGGCATTCAACAGGTGGCTGGAGACCATAGACAAGAGAGATTGGTGGAGACCTTTCACACACCCATATTGTTCGCATGCTCTATCATAATATTTCTATATGTTTTTAAAGCTCTTGCTCTATAGCGACTTATTTTAACTGATCACAACTAATTTAACATCCTCCTTTGGACCATATATTTCCCATAATTACCTTGTTTATTATGCAGTTTAGTGCAGTCCAAAATTTCAAACAATTGTAATTCTGAGTTTATGTAAATTTGCAAGGTCATGAATTACATTAGTGACGACTGGCTTCTGCAGGTTGCATGCATATACATACAAAGAAAAAAAATGACTTCTTGGTAGACTTTGAAAAGAAAAAAAAATTACAGCAGTATTGCTTCCAAAAATTTGACACTCAACAGTTGATGTTGCATGAAAGTATTTAAGCAAGATTGTATGAGCGTGATTCAGTAGCCTTGCTGTGGGATATGGTGATGTCCGTAAACAGCATCATCATCGTCGGAGTTGGCTTACAGTTGATTTGATACACTCCAAAATCCAAATATCTGCCAGTGTTTAGGGATTATTCTTACTGGCCCACACTAAGAATATCTTTAACTCAAACTTTGGGAGATACATGGTATACAATCTTATCCAGTTTCAAATAAAATTTAATTTATCGCCCTAAGTAATACTGGACTGACATGGCTGTGAATAAAAAAAACTTATATTATTTTTGAATGACCAGAACACAGAAATCCCTATTTTGTACATCACAGCTAAGAATGGTCCTAAACTCAGTGAAAACTGATAACAGTCCATTCACAATGCTGTTTGAATAGGCCATCAAAGCATAAAAATAAAATAAATAATGTCTTTCATTAGAACATAGTCCTTTATGGGTGCATACACCATCTGATAATGGGACTTACTTCTCAACCAGAGCAATATATCTGTCACTGGGAAGTATGCTGTGTCCAACTTGTCCATTTTCTGCTTTTCAATGGTGCAATTGCTGCATTACTTGCAAAGAATGTTATTTAATTTTCATTCTTACTGTTTCTCAGCACTCTTGGCAGGTGCTTGATTTAAGGCTATTGAAACTTAAGTTGTATTCCTCTGTGAATATTCTCCTAAATTTGTCTGTAGGGATAACAGTTTTGTTGATTGACATACATTCTTTTACTATATAGGAATACTCCACGCTAGAACAAGAGTATGAAAACTGAAAACAAACCCACCCAAAACAGAAACGTTTTTTCAATCACATTAGAAATATATCTGGGTAAATATCAAGTTTAGGGGCTTTTCTGTAAGAAAAAAAACCCTAAAAGTGGTATATTTCCACTCTACTAATTATGCAGAACACAAATATACTAGGGTCATTAACGTATGACTAATTTCGTAATATGTGCCCACCTAACCTAACAGAACCTAACCCCATGATGAGTGAATCACTATTTTACATTTTTAAACCAACCCAGGATTGTAGGGTTTTAAACTAACCTAGGATTGTAGGATGTTAATCTAAACTAGGATTATAGGATGTTAATCTAACCTATGATAGTAGGGTTTTAAACAAACCTCTGATTTTAGGGTGTTAAACTAACCTACGAATTTAGTCTAATATAGGATGTTAGGGATTTAAAGGAACCGTAAAACACACCAGGAGAATATGAATTAACTCACCTAGGTAGGTGGCGGCTACAATTCCTCTGTCCTCTGCCAATTCAACTTTTGTACATCTTACCTCACTCGACGAAACAAGTAACACCCGTCACATAGGTGAATATTACGCACAGAAACACTCGTTCATAGGCGAATATTACGCACAGAAGCACTCGTTCTTGCATTCTCAGTTTTTAAATCGGTCGGATTCGGACGTCACAACTCCCAGTCGCAACAACACAACCACACTATCTCCCATCTGAACTACAACTGAAATTCCAATGCTGATGACGTCAATGACCTACAGCCAATAAGGTGACCGCACAATGCCGAAAATCACCAAAAATTATGGCGTCCGATGTAAACAAAGCTGCGGGCTGCTCATACTTTTAACTATTTTATTTGATACGTTCTACTTATTTTAACATTACGGCCTCCTAAATATGAACAAGGCAAGCTGTGCAGAACCCATTAATGCTACTTTTGTTGGTCTGGGACCTTTCGTTCAGAAAAGCAGCTGAACTGTATAATTACCTATATCTGAGTAAAAGTTTTTTTTTTTTTTTTTAGTGAACATTATTTAATAATGATAATGATAATAAATGTTTCGTTCATGTATTAAGTTGTAGTAAATAATTTATTTTGGTTTTGTGCAGGCTTCTTATTAAATTTATTAAAAAAAATTCTTCAAATGCTACATGACAGTTTATCTTTCTTCCTTAAAAAGCACAGACTGGCTGGTTGTTACTTTATTTGTCTGAGGCCTGAAGTACGAGAGCACTACGAGCTGCCCAGGCACATGTATAGGTTGTTTAATAGTCTCTATGTGCAAATCACTTGAGGCGTAAAGTATTTGTCATCAATTTTCCTGTATGAGACTTTCAGCTGTGACCATGTCATTTTACGGTAAAAGATAATGATGAGCTACACATGTCAAGGCTACTTTTAATATCCTGTAACCAAATTTTTGTACGAAAAATTGATTGTGAAAGTACCAGTTGAAACCATTTTCTATTTTATATACATGCAGATTATGATAGAAATATAAATTTTAAAACCACTCTTCATGAGTTTCCTTTTTCAGAAACACATTCTGGGTCTTTATCGTAGTCGTACATATCCAGATCGTCCTCCGATTCATTAAAATACTCCAAGAAATTAACAATTTTCAGAGGAAGGAACACATGCTACAACTGGCAACCATATTGTGGCAGTTACCACTTTTTTACGTACACAGATACAACAAATGACACCGTAAGCAAAATTCAACGAGTACTAACAGTGTTACCATCTGACTGCAGAACATTTTACTAATATTTAAAAACTGTGTTATTTATGAATGACATTTTACATGCAATAAGTTAGTTTCTCATAATGTCTCTCTTTCTATTACTATTGTTTACTTCTGAACCCTTCAATTATGCACTTGTAGCTACTTTTCAGAGGAGAAAGTGTCACTATTGTAAATTGCAACTTCTACACGGAGAAAAACTTTTCAGGTAGAAAAATATAAAAAATACAAGAGATTGATTTTTCTTTGACTGTTTAATATTATTTTGGTTGGAAATAAGTTTTTCTTAACACTAAAAACCATAGGAAAAAAAATGAGGTCAAAATAAAAAATTGATGTGTGTGTGTCAGTACAATTATTGTGTTTGTTGTGGCAGAAGCAACTGATTATACAACACAAATGTATTTACAGTATTTTACTCTATGTGCAAGGTGTCGACATCATTTACATGTACCGTGGCATACTAGGTGCACTACTTCAACTATAGTGTTTAAAAATCTTTATACAGTACACTTCACTAGGTATTCAGAATTTTCAGGGGACAGTTCTTTTAGGATATCTGAATTGTTGAATATATGAAGGAATTTTTTGACCAAAAAATATGTTAAATGGAAATAGAATACATAAACTGTGCACTATCTTCACTATGCTATTATATCATATGAAATACTAAATTAGAATTTAATTGTAACTTCCACAATTACTGTACAATACAGAGGGTCAGAATAATTTACATTTGATATCGCAGGGGGATGCTTTGAGAACGTCAGCTGATGAACGCAAAAAAATACAGGAAAATGGGTTTGAGGGCATCTTCTCATCTGCCCTTGCATAAAGAACTTTAAATGCACAGTTTAAGTAATGGGGAATACATGCAGTAATGTCAGGTGGCCATTAAAATTTAATACTCAGTAAAACCTTAAGTAATGAAGGCTGCTTGAAGTTAACAAAAGTGAAACCATGAAAACTAACTTAATTCAACAAGAATTGACTAAAGATATCAATTAGTGAATTATTAATATAAACATTGCTTAATATTCTCAAAAACTGTGAATTTTGAGTAATAGTAGTCTTTCTGGGGGTATACTCCTGACATCATTCTGTATTTGTGCAAGTCCATTTCCAGATAACAATTTAATTCGGTGGCTTCGTATATTCAGAGATCTTGATGATCAGTTGTGCAGGTTAAACCAGTCCAGTTTAACTGATTTTCTTTAGTGGTGAAGAAATGAGTTTTAAAATAACAGTACAGTGTATCCTTCTTTGTAATATATGGCATGAAAGTGTCAGTTTATAAATATGGTATTGGAAACACAATTAATTTTTTTGTTCTCTGTTTTAGGCATCATGGGTGACCCAGACATGTAGAAAGTAGTGGTGGCTAGTAGCATGGCTCGCAGGAGGAAGGCAACAACAGCCAGAGTTGCTAACAAGAAGGCTGTTAAAACAGTTAAAAAGAGCAATGACTTGGCCCGGAGTAAAGTGAATGGTGTGGTGTTGCGGTCCAGTGTGTCTCGAAATGGAGAAGGCAGCAGTAAACAGTTGGTGTTGCGCAACACCACCATAGAAGTGTTCCCCAAGAAGACAATGCAACATGTGCACAAGAAATTTGGTGCAGTGCGGTGTGTGGTGGAACCAGAGCCAGAACCTGTGGAGGCTGTGCAGGAGTCTATCTCTTGGGGGGAGGAGGAGATGGTGGAGGAAACAGTTGTGTGCGAGGAAATGGAAGTGGGGAATGTCATTGAGTACTTTGAGCAGGAGCAGGTTGTCTTGATGAGGGAGGAGGAAATAGAGGTGATCCGCATTGAAGATGTAGAGTCACAGGTGATTGTGGTGAAGAACGTGGACTATGATGTTAGTGAAGATGGTGAATTAAGTATGCACCCACATGAAGTGGATACTGGAGACAGCAGCAGAGGGGCATCACACCTTAATAACAGTTTGTACCTCCATAGGCCAAATACAAATATTGTGCAACCCACGGAAGTTGAACAAGTAGTCTATGAAAAAATGGTAGCAAATCTAAATCGTTCACATCAAAATGCTGTTAAACAGACTCCAGATTGTAGCAATGGTTTCAAAGAAAGTGGGACATCTTGTGATGCTAATAGTAAAAGTGTAAAAGAAGACTCGTGTGAAGACTCGTTAGTTAATATTAGAAGTAGCAGTATTTGTTCCAATAACAATGTTATGGCAGTGTGTAGG
Organism: Clitarchus hookeri; assembly: GCA_002778355.1. Taxonomy (NCBI): domain Eukaryota; kingdom Metazoa; phylum Arthropoda; class Insecta; order Phasmatodea; family Phasmatidae; genus Clitarchus; species Clitarchus hookeri. The sequence goes on along the minus strand of NQII01000026.1, from coordinate 1,019,790 downwards.
AAAAATTTTGAGGTCACATGTCAAGATGGCTGTTATGATAGGTCTGCATCAGGCAAAATAATTTTTCCAAATTCATTTCATGAAGCAATGAACGTTGCTTCTACTCATAATTTTGAAACTGTTTCAGCTTCTGTTAGTGAAAAAGTTATAGACATGAAGACATTTCCAGAAATGATTCATGTGGGTCTAGATAGAGTGGATTGTATGTCAAGTACGATGCATAGGGTGTCAGATGATGCCAGTAATGATAGCAGTGTTATAGTGAGAGGTCTAGAGCTAGAAATTGAATCAGAACCAGCTTGTGATAGTCAAGATATTATGATGAACAGGTTTCAAGATTGTGAAATTAAGGAGCAAGACACTAGTAATACGTGTAGTGATGATGTAGGTCCAAGAGATGATGCACCACAGTTTTCTTCAAACATGGGGCGCATTGAAATGGCACGTGTTCTGGGTATAGAATATGATAGTCAAGGAGGTACTGTTACAGTGGGTAGTGATATTGTTCAACTTTATGAAGAACCAGTGTGTGACAGTAAAATTTTAGAATGCAAAGATAATGATGAATGTATACCTGTTATGAAAATAGAGCAAATGGTAAACAATGCATGTAGTTCAAAAAGTGAAGAAAATTGTGTTCAGTGTACAGATGTAGGTTGTGATGACATAGACGTTAAAGTTGAGGTTCCTTTTGCAGAAAGTAACAGAGATATTTTTCAGCTTGATGTAGAAAAGACCAATGAGATTGAGGCAGTTATTAAATCAGAATTGGCAATGAACTGTAACGATGAAACTGTGGAAGTGCATAATGAACAAAATGTAATGCCTGAAGACAAAAATTGTTGTATACAAAAAATTATAGGGGGAGATTTGGAAGTAGAAATGGGAGATCCAGCAGTAGGCAAGCAAGAAGAAAAAAGCAAAAACATGCCTGATACAGGAATAGAGGATAACACTATTAAAGAAAAAACAGAAAATGGCAACAGTGTTGGAGAAATAGAAAATAAAAATAATAGTCAGGAAATTAGATTTGATTGTTCCCCATTAAAGACCAATGAAGACATTGATAGTCAGTGTGTGGTAAGTTGTTTAAGAAAAAATACAGATCTCATTAATACTGTTGTTTTTAATGAAGTAAAGGCAGATAAAAGTGGAGATATAGAAAAGAAAAATAATAGTCAAGAAATTAGAGTTGATTGTTCCCCATTGAAGACCGATGAAGACATTGATCGTCAATGTGTGGTAAGTTGTTTAAGAAAAAATACAGATCTCATTAATTCTGTTGTTATTAATGAAGTAAAGGCAGATAAAAGTGAAGATATAGAAAATAAAAATAATAGTCAGGAAATTAAAGTTAATTGTTCTCCATTGAAGACCAATGAAGACATTGATAGTCAGTGTGTGGTAAGTTGTGTAAGAAAAAATACAGATCTCATTGATACAGTTGTTTTTAATGAAGTAAAGACAGATAAAATAAGCTGTGAATTTAAAGTTGAAGAAAAATTTGTCCCGCAAGTAATTAAAGATGATAGTGAGCTAGAAATGAGAGATCATCCTCAAGAAGAAACAGAAAAGGGCAATGGTGAATTCATAGACAGAAGACAGCATGCACCAGCATTTCGTAGTCGTAGCGGTAGCACAGACACCACAAGCTCAGAGAGCAGCTCCAGCTGCAGTAATAGTATCAGGCGCAGCTCCCGCATACGTTCCATCGAGGTTTCAAAGCAGAGGTTTTGTACAAAGGGGGATGTTTCAAATTTTGTTTTATCAAATATGGAGAAGGGTTGTTCAGATTATGGAAAAAGTTGTGAAGGAAAGCTGCAGTCAGATTGTTCTCCAGGGCATGTAATGCTATCGGACAGAGAGGGTACGCCAAGTGTGCAAAGTGTTTCTGTGCCCATGAGCTCCCCAGTGGCCCCTCCAGCGGCACCCAACCATGATGCAGAGTGTTTGAAACCAGTGAAAGTGAAGTCTCGTTGGCGACGGTCCAGTGAGTTGGAGATGGGTGGCAGCAGCAGGAGCAGCGACAGTGAACCGGCAGCCACCCCACCAACGTCTAGTTTATCCCCACGACACAGCATCTCGACTGCTCCACCTTCCCCCGGCCTCCTTCCAGCACCCGAGCCACCTGCACCCAAAGAGCATCTTGTTGACAGTAAATCTGAAGAGATGGAAGAAAAACTGCGCCAGTTTGTGCCACTTCTTGAGAATGTATACCTCACAGATAGGTAAGTTCAGAAAATAGCCTAAACCATTTTTATTAATTATAGTGAATGTTTTTCTAATTAGTTTTGTTCAAAAGAAATACATTTACGTATTTTACATGCAGTAGGCTAGTTATTGTGACTGATTTAGAAGAGGAGTATTTTATTTTTTGGGGTTCTCAGTGACTCATGTTTTGTATTTTAGCATCTGTAATATGCCTTATTTGGTGGTTAAGCTTATTCTTGCATATATCTTGTGCGCAATTGGCTTCGTATGCTCTGCAATTGGCTGCGCAATCTCCGCAATCGGCTGTGCACACACTGCAATTAGCTCCGCAAGCTCCTAAATTTGCCCGCACTCTCCGAAATCAGCTCCGCAATGAGGATTCGGTCTTGCGAGGGATTGGTCTGCCAGTAGTCACTTGTCTGCTTTAAGTGTGACCATGAGTTCAAGCTGAGCAAAGAACTTGTCGGGAAAAAACGGTTGAAGATGTAACTGCATGGTATTGTGATCAAGGAACTATATAAAATGTCTGGTTGAATGGATGCATACAAATGCTTAAATCTCACCGATGAAATATGTTAGTAAGTATATGTACATGTTGCTACTGTGGAAAGGACTTCAGTATTTTTCATGAAGTTGATGCAAGCCAGTGATTGCACGAAGTCTACTGTAGAGCTTACCTTTATGGATGTACCTTCTTCCATTGCTGGGAAATTGCATGGAAAACAGTGTTGGTATTGTGTAAGGATACTGTCCCTTCTGCTTCTCTGAAAGTCTTATTAATTCAGTGGTGTAAACAATTGATTGCGAGAGTCTGTTTTAGATAAAATTTATGTAAGTGTGTTCAGGAGGAGGGTTATGGTTCAATTTGAAGTATTATGCCATACTTGGGTTGTTTAAAATCGACTGAGTTCTATATTGTAAGCAAATGAAATTAGGGGGATATTTTTGAAGAATGTTTCGCAAATGGTTGATTGGCCTTGTTAGTTAGTTTGGTGGAGTCGGACTTGGGGTGGAGTCGGACTTGGGGTGGAGTCGGCCTTGGGGTGGAGTCTGCCTTGGGGTGGAGTCTGCCTTGGGGTGGAGACTGCCTTGGGGTGGAGTCGGTCTTGGCCGCAGTCTGTCGTTGGATAGTATGGGTAGTTGGTATGGCCCCTCGTTTTGACCAGCTAGTAATGGACATTTGTATGGACTATGATTTTTTCTCTATTTTTTTTTCAGTTCAATGTCGTGAACAGTTTTCAAAATATGTTAATAATTTTCCCTATATTTCATTTCTAATGTTTAACAAATTCATTATATTAATTTCAATTGGGAATATTATTTTATTTCAATTAGATTCAATTGATTTTGAGAGATATAATTATCTCAGTGAATTTAATTCTTTTAAATTTCTTGAAGGCCTGTCTTATGTTCACATTTTTCCGGCCTCATATCTTCAGGGTAAGCCTATGCCATCTAGTGGCAAGCATTCGAAGCTTAGTCATGTGCTTTTTCGAGCGCTCACTGCTTATCGACCGGGCATTCTTCATTGTACCGGCTAGCCGAGAACATATCCACAGTAGTGCGCTACTTCAAGGCTGCACTAGTAATCAGAATGTAGTTCGTGACATATATTTTTCTACTCTCATCATGTAGATTAGATGTGCAACCAACATAGTTTAGTACTGCAAAGCTACATCAGTGTAGTTTTCTACCTCCGTTACGGGGGTCGCAGTTTCACTGATCACCGCATCACTGCTCATAGTCACGACTAGCAGAGTAGCAGTTCCCAGTATCTCTTTACTGAGCTGTAGTATGGGAAGACTGCGCCTTCGCAGTCCAACCATGTAGTTGTGATGGGGGTACTCGCGACTCCCGTCACGTTCACCAAGGAATGGGCATGGCAGCTTCTGTTTTCCTGTCTCCGCTGACATCTCAGCTCAGCTCATCTTTTATTTTGGTTCAACCTACATATGTGTCATTTCAAACATTCTTACATGTAAATTCTGAAGATTTCAAGAAACTGCTATTATCACATAATATTTATTACAATTTTTGTAATATGATTAATTTTCTGGCAGATAACAAAATAATATTTGCTTACTAAATACCTATTGTAAGGGGATCCCTCTTTAAAAATAATATAAAATATTCATTAAAATAAAATCATTCATTTTTTTTATTCCAGTAAAAATTATAATGTTTACCATTTTTATTTAAAATATATCAGAAGTTAATTTTCTTACTACTCATTCAATTATTTCTTTCACTCCCCTCTGGATCATATACGCAGTTGAATCACATTAATATGACTACCTGTTAGTATCCTGAGTAACTGCTCTTCGCAGCACGGAGAGCAGTTAGACGAGCTGGCAGTGACTCAGTCAGGTGCTGATAGGTTGACACGTCACAGTCTGCTCTCCACTCTGTATGTGATCTACAGGATGATGGAGCGCTAGATCGCTTGGTCAACCTTATTGTGTAAGCGAACTGAACACATACTCAGGGGTGAAATCAGGCAGCTAATAAAGACTTCTACTTTTGATTAGGTTAGCTAAACAGTTATTTTATTGCATCATTACGTCACTCATTATATCGGTATGGTACACTGCACTCTTGGGTTCCGCTTCTCATCCCCTTTCCCTTACCTGTCGGAGGCCTACAGGTCAGAGTTTTAGTTCATAAACGTCGGGGAAAAGTGGTTAGATTTGGATTAAGGTATTTATAGATTGACATCTGTCTAAAAAAATTGTTAGGTTATAAAAGTAAAAATATAAAACCTTGCAAAGAATTTAATATTTGCTAACTCTTTTTTAATTTGTTTGAGACAACGAATTTGGGTTAACATTTACGAGACAGTAATTGTAGTTCTTATCACACTTTGGATGTTACAGCTAATATGTTAAGAATAGAAATTAAAAAAATTTTCAGAACCTGCTTGACAACGCACTTTCATTCGCCAACTCACCAACGACTTTGCAAAGTGGGCGGCAGAACATGGCGTGTAATGGACGTCGACGTAACGATTACCGGCCCAAACTAAATTACTAGTTACTAGTAAACAAAATCACTGTAACAGAAATATATGTTACTTTAAAAATTATACAGAGCTCGCGGAAAAATAAAACTATTGGTATATGTTCGTAAATTTATTTTACACAGAAAGCTATATTTTTCGGGCTGGTTAGTGCTTTTGAGCTGAATGCGTTTCTCAACAGGTGGCAGCACGTTGACCTGCTTCCTGATACAGTCTTTTTAAAAGTTGACTTTTCTCCTATTACTGGTTTGAAACGACACAAGTTTAAAATATATTTCGTAAAATTATTTGAAAAAATAATTTATTAATAGCTTGCAATATTTCTGTAGACTTTTTGAATTAATATTAAGCGTGTATGGAAAGCATGGATGGAGAGTGGGGATACAATGTTAAGGAACTCCCAAGGTTTGAAGTTGTTTAATTTTAATACGGGTCGTTTTAATGTGCATTTCATTTTGAGCACCTATACATTACTAGTTTAGCACAAAGTTTAGTTTGTTAAACTAAAAACCGCTGTTTTATGACCATGTAAAAAAAAATGTATTAATAAATCTAAGAACTCTTTCTTATCTGCATATTTTCTGCATGTATGATGAGCGTCGGAAGTGCACTCGGAATAGCCAACGTAATATTAATTTTTGTTCATTCATGCATCAGCTGATACAGGATTTTGCAAATGGCACGTTGTTTGTTTCGTATATGTCAAGTTGCCACTCACTGACTGTCAAAATCTCGCCAACTTATATGAGACAGACAATATCAATGGACTTGTCGACACAGATTCAGTTTGTAGTCTCATGCTTTTTCATCTGTTTTTCGACAATCAAGGGAAAAAGGTTTCATTGAGAGTACAGAGCCAATATATTTACATTGTATTACAGCTTCAGATCAGCCATTGCAAATACAAGTAGTAACTTTATAGTGAAAATCAGAATCAATTTATATACATGGGTCTTTCCATTTCTTGTGATGATCTGGGGACAGATCTTATTTTAGGAGTATATTTCATTTCTAAGACACACATGCTTATTGATCTGAATGTACAAGATGTATCATGTTTAGATTTAATCACAAGGTGATAATTCCATTTTCTAGTTCACAATCACAGCATAGTGAAGAAGTAAAAATATCAAAAGTCACAAGTAATCAAAATTCTACTGATTTGAATCATCTAGATAGTGTAAAACAACAAGCAATTAAGAATCTATGTGCTGATTTTCCAGATGTTCTGACCCCAGTACTAGGACACACAAATTTTATTCAATACAAGGTTAAACTCCTTGACAATAAACCTGTGAACGTCATTCCTACTATTTGGTACCGCAATAAACCTCTGAAATGTCGTCCCTACTATTTGGTACCACCAAAAATTAAAATCATCTTTTGGACACTAAAGTCATTGAACCCTCCAAATCATCTTTCAGTTCATCTGCCTTTCTAGTGTCTAAAGGTAATGATCATCATTTGGTAATTGATTACAAATTTATATTGAAAGTGTTCCCACTTCTAATATTTGAATTCTGCTCTCCATTGGTTTAGTAAAGCCAAGTTTTTTTTTGTGTTTTTGACCTAAATTCAACTTATCAAATCCCACTCACCAAGAATTCAAAACATGTTACCGGTGGCTTTGCGTTCCATGGAACCTGTACCAGTACACTGTTGTGCCATTTGGCCTTGCTACAGGAGTCCAGGTCCTAACTCGTCTACTCGATCAGATGCTAAGTGATGTTAAATTCAAGTTTGTGTACAACTATCTGGACGATTTGGTCGTGTACTCAAAACAGTTTGGAGAAACATGTAGCTCATCTCAGAGAAGTTATTTACAGATTGCGTAATGCAGGTCTTACCGCCATCTTAAAAAAGGTGAAATTTGCAGTTCAAAAAATTTATTTTCTTGGCCATGTATTTTCTGAAAAAGGAGTCTCAATTGACCCAGACAAAATCCAGGCTTTGAGAAATTTTCCTCCTTCAAAAGATGCTAAGGTGTTTCCTGATTTATCAGCATGGCCAACTTCTACTCCTAATTCATTCCCAAATTTGCTGAACATGCTGCCCCTCTAAACGCATTGAGGAAAAAGGAAGCAAAATTTATATGGGCTAAAGAGCAACAGGATGCTTTTGATTTTTTGAAACAAGCAATAGCCAACCCTCCAGTTCGTAGAACAGCTAATTTTTCTAAACCATTCATTCTCCAAACCGATGCTTCCAGCACAGCACTTGGTGCTGTGTTATCACAGGAAATCAATGGGCAAAGGCAACCTACCACTTCGCATAACGAACACTCACTCATCAGGAAAGGAAGTCATCAGCCTACGAACTAGAATGATTAGCAGTTGTTTTCGGAACTGACAAATTTAAACAATTTTTTGAACATCAGCAATTTTTACTGGAAACACATAACCAAGCTTATTCATGGTTAATCTCTCATTCAAAACAACTCAGAAAATTAGATAGTTGAATAGTCAAAATTTCATTATTTAAATTCAAAATCCAACATTTTTGCAGAACCCAAAACATAGTTGCTGATGCGTCGTCACGCATGTTTGAAAATTATCCAGAGGAAACCTCTTCAGAACTTGCACCTAATCGTTGCAGCACACTGCTGACCGATTTCCCTTTGACATTTCAGGATATTGAAACTCATCAAAAATCTGACCCTTTCATTTGCGACATTATGGATCAAATTAAAAAAGGTAGAGCACCCAAGCAATATAAGTTATCTAAATGCATTTTGCATTGCAAAACCCTTTTCGTCAGAGATCATAAAATTGTCTTACCTCAAAATCTTTGTGATAATGGTTTTCCAATATTTTAATTCATCCCTATTGGGAGCTCATTTAGGTACTTGCAAAATCATTAATGCCATTAGGCGTATGTTTGTTTGGAAAGGTATGTATCAGGACATTTCAGAAAGAGTGAAAAGTTGTGCTTTGAGCAAACCTACGCAAGATACAAAACTCTGTTTACTTTCATCTCACATTGCGGAGCAACCTTTGCACTTGCAGAAAATTTTCATTGATTTTGTTTGTTCTTTCCCTTGCTCCAAGTCAGGTAATAAATAACATGTTGTTGGTGTGCATAGATGCATTTACCAAATTTGTTTGGCTCATTCCCCTATGCAAAGCGACTTCAGAGACGACAATGTTTGCACTAAAGAACTTTCTTTTCAAAATTTCTGGAATGCCATCAGTTATTGCCTCAGACTGTGGTCCACAGTTTAAGTCTTAAGGTTTTCAAAAACATGTGTTTTACTCATGGCATCCAACATATTACCACCACACCTTACTATCCACAGCAGTCACATGCGGAGCGCTTCAACAGATATTTCCGTTCAGCACTTATTGCTTTTCATGCTGACAGCCAGGATAGGTGGGACCAAGACCTTGAATGGTTACAAATTGCATTAAATTGTGCACACCATGAGGGGCACAAAACAACCCCTTTCAAACTCATGTTAACTTACAAACCAAACACTCTTCTTTCCAATCTTTGGTCATAGCTGATCTTTTACCTGATGATCCAAAGGACATCAATGAGATCTGGAAAAGAGCTTGAGCATTTGAAGTTGTCAGGTGGCAGATCAAAAAGAAGATACGATAAGGATCGTAGACAGAACCCCTTCAAAATAGGAGATTTCGTGTTGTGCCAAGCACACACATTGAGTAAAGCCATCGACAAGAGAGCGGCTAAACTTGCCTACAGGTGGAAAGGTCCTGACCAAATTCAAAAGGTTTCTCACACCAATTATGATTGCATTTTGCTACCCAGTTAACTGGAAATTCGTGGGTTGGGCCCACATCTCCTAGTTAAAGAAATCCTCACCTAACTTAAATTAGGTTAGTCAGCTCGAACAATTGTGTATGGTCCACATGCAGGGCTGCTAACCTCCAAGCACACCCATCAGTAATCACAGTTATATGCAAAAAGTACGCGTAAATCATGAGCGATAAAATTTCTTTCTAAAATACAGATATACAGTAAAACCTCTTTAATCCGGCCCTCGTTGATCCGGATATCCTGATAACTCGGATGTTTTTAATTTAATGTTCACATAGGTAATATGTAATATGAAGTGGATTGACTCACCAGCTATAAATAGCTTTGACTTTACTTGAATCCCTACCCATCACTTCCCCTCCCTCAATCTCCTCAGTTTTCCTACTGTTTTCAAACGGCACTTGTCATTTTGTTTATTGTGTGTGGTTCAACCGGATATTGTTTTTGTTTTTTTATCAAAGTGTTTGAGAGTGTATTGTACTATACGTACAAGTTTATGGCATCGAAGCGAAAGAAGGTCATGGTTTCAATGGATAAAAAGTTAGACGCTATTAATCAAATTGATAAAGGAGAAGCATTGAAAAAAAATACCTACTGAATTGGGAGTTGGAACTTCAACAGTGTCCGACTGGAAGAAGTAAAGAAAAGAAATTAAAGATTTTTGTTGTAAAATGATAGGTAAAAATAGTTTGGAAGCCAGAGGAACGGCAAAAAAAGCAAAAAATGAAGCATTAGATGACGCACTATTCATGTGGTACAGTGCTCAGTGAGAACGTGGTTTGCCTATATCTGGACCGATCTTGGCCCAAAAAGCTTTGAGCTTAAACAAAAAGTTACCGAATTCTGACCTAGAATTCACTGCTAGCCAGGGGTGGCTAGAGCGTTTTAAAAACCGACACAGTATTCGCCAACTTACTCTGACTGGAGAGAGTTTGTCTAGTGATGATGCTGCTGCTGCTGAAAAATTTAAAAAGGACTTCGAACAAGTGTTTTATCTGAAGAATTGACACCCGATCAAGCTTATAATGCTGACGAAACTGGGCTTTTTTACCGGATGCTTCCGAGCAAAACGTTAGCATCAAAGTTTGAANGATGCTGCTGCTGCTGAAAAATTTAAAAAGGACTTCGAACAAGTGTTTTATCTGAAGAATTGACACCCATTCAAGCTTATAATGCTGACGAAACTGGGCTTTTTTACCGGATGCTTCCGAGCAAAACGTTAGCATCAAAGTTTGAAGATTCGGCTAAGGGCTACAAGAAAAGCAAAGATAGGCTAACTGCTATGGCTTGTAGCAATGCATCAGGGAAACATAAGTTTCCTCTTGTCATTGTAGGGAAATCCAAGAATCCCAGAGCGCTAAAAAATGTGAACCCCCAATACGTTGCCAGTGGTTTACCGACCACAAAAAGTGCATGTATGGACAGTTTTTTGTTTAAGAATTGGTTTTATGATAACTTTATTCCTGAAGTTCGAAAATTGCTGAAAGACAATAGTTTACCAGAAAAAGCTATTTTACTGATTGACAATGCTCCGTCTCATCCAGGAGAACAAGAACTCATGAGTGGAGGAATTAAAGTGAAATTTCTTCCACCAAACATAACCCCACTGCCGCAGCGTATGGACCAGGGAGTTCTTGAAAACATCAAAAGAGTTAACCGAAAAGAACAACTTAGTAAAATAATTTAAGATGAAGGGGAAAAAAGTGTGATTGATTTGTTGAAATAATCAATATCAAAGATGTTATTTACATGGTTGCTGACACTTGGGATTGCATCACAAAAAGCTCTTTGAAAAAATTGTGGCCAGCTATTTGTGCTACAAACGAAATGGCAAGCTATGATTTGGTGCAAGTGGCTGCGGACGACTTTCTGCAAATGTTAGGAACAATAAGTGGGTGCTCAGATGTTGATATGGAAGACGTCAGTGAGTGGCTGAAAGACAACAATGACGGTGGCTACGGCACTATGACGGAAGAAGAAATTGTAGCAGCATGCACATCTACAGCAGACAGTGAGGAAGAAGATGACGTGGACGAGGAGGGAGCGATCACACCGCAACAGCGGACGACACATGCAGATGCTGCAGACCAGCTGACAAACATCATGGCGTACTCGGAGCGTAAGCCCTACGCCACTCCAGCTGAACTATTAATGATAAAGCGTTTGCATGACTGTGCTTCATTCAAACGCCACACGTGTTTGAAACAGAAGACAGTGGACCAATTCTTTGCTAAGAAATGATGGAAAAGTTATTTTTATATTTTTTAAATGTCTTTTAAACAAGTTTATGTAATTTTGTTACAAAACATAGTTTTTTATCGTAATAAACGGCAAGTCTGCTTATTTAAGGAATGGTTTTGCTTATTACCCAGATTATCCGGATTTTCGATTTTCCGGATTGCCTTTGGTCCCAGTTAGTCCGGATAAACGAGGTTTTACTGTACTCACAAAATTGAATAGGCATACACACAACACACATGCATTAAATATTTAAATTTGTGCTCATGGGTGAACCAGAAAAATTATTTCACCAATAAAATAATCACCCGGATATGTTAAAAACATAAATAAGACACATCCATACGTTCTTAGTTATCACTGGCTAGGAAACACACAGTTGCATGTTTAGCTTCTTGAAGCTCCTTCGTGATGAATTTATTTTTGTAACACACCTCATTGATTGAATTACTTTTTACTTTCTCAATCATAAGAGCGCCTAAAGTTGCTATTGACAGAGATGCTCTAAATTCTGTTTGATTACGGCGGACACTGCTGAAAATTCTCTCTGTTGAAGAATTGCTGTGGGGTACTGTCAACAACGTCAACATCGTTTTAGGGAGGGCTTTGAATTTTGGTTGGCCACTTTTATTTTTAATGTTGGAAATTTTGCACCAGCTAACGTCCATTCTTTCTTCACTGAGGATATCACCCGAGAAACTTTCACACTGATACAGAGCAAACTCTTGTTCCAGCACATCCAACTCTGAAACACTTACAAGTCTTGCAAACCTCTCAACAAAATACTGAACAGAGGAATAAGAAGCAGTTGTTCTCAATGAAATATCACATGCTTCACAAATTCATCATTTAATGGGAATTTATCCAAAATCTAACTGCTTGCTGAAACATAAAAATCCTGCACATAAGAATAAAATGTGTGGCTATCAACCTGGCCTATAAGCTCTTTTAACTGTGCTCAACACTTGGAGCCAATAACCAAATCTGTATCTTCTTTCTGGTATTTTCTTTTCTTGAAGTTAATGTCAGTGATTGATGTGGAACCCAACTGCAAAGCAGATGGTTTAATGAATCTAACCAGTAGATCTCTGAGAAGACCTTGCAGTTTACGTCTTAACATATGAATGGCTGGAGCCTCTTGCTGTAAAAAACATTCACAGCATTGAAAATAGGAAGTATATTTTCAAGGAACAAGCAGTATAGTTTTGTCAAAGGGTTCTGCATCAATGACTTGATGCTCTCAAACTGTGAAGCGGTAACATGAAGTTGACTGACTGTTCACAAAATAAGAGTTTTAGAGGATTCCACTGTTCCAAAATCCTCTCAACACATTCCAGAAGTGAAAGCCATCTGGTGCTGACACATTTCAAAATGTTATGTGGTTTATTCCCACAGAGTTTTTGATGTAACTTAAAGATGTTTAGTCTATTACTACTTTTCTTCAAAAAATAAAACACCTAGACCAAAAATTGTTCAACATTAATACTAAGCTGAACAGAAGTTTTTGTGCAGCCAAATGGATTAAATGACAAGAACAACGCTGAAGAATGATGGATGGATGTTTAGCCCTACAAAATGAGAAAACTCCTTTGTTGGCATCTATCGTAGTGTTTGCATTGTCGAAAGAAAAAGCAGTGCAGTTTTCCCAACATATTCCTAAAGAAACTAATTCTTTATCGAAGACAGAAAAAATGCCTTCACCTGTATTGTCTGTGCATTTGAATAACGATAATAGCAGAGTACAACCTTGCCCTAGTTTTTCATTAAAAAAAGAAACTACGACAGGATACAATTTAACGGCGCTTTTGTCAGTTGACAGAGAAAATGCTGAAATTCGCAACACAGAGGCAATTTCTTCCTTTGTCTGACTCGACATAAATTGAACTAGGGCAGAAGTTTTAGTCCTTGTACAACCATATTTTTTCGTTATCGCCGAGTCTGGGAACATTGCCTGGAAGAGATTACCAGCATGGTCAGAAACTACCAGTAGAATGTTGTGTTCCGTCAAGAAACGAGGTGAATAACATTTCAGCATTGGTAGTTTCATTTTTGCAGCTGTTTACAAAGTAAGATGAAATCGTTTTGTGAGCAGATTGCACTTTACCGTAATCTTTGTGCTTCTTAGATTCAACATGGCGTCGGCAGTCGTCTTGTCCCCCATGTGCGATGACAAAATTGTAGCTGCACACTTCACGAAAAACGTGTCTCCGATATTTTTGATGGAGCAAGGCACTGCCTTCTTTTGTGTAACTATCACGATATTTCTGTAAAACCTTCTTCTTGCTCGCTGATGCACATGGATCCACAGCACACTTCATGTCAATTAACACACAACGACCACATTAAATTAGGTTTGGTTGGGTAGTGTTAGGTTGTAGTACACACACAATGGCGACACAGCATCACTACTCACAACAATGCTTTTTTTTTTTTTATCTTTCCAGTGTTGCCACAATCTTTACTGCTTGTGATACAGAATTTATCGCGCTGTTTGCAGAAAATACCGAAATTGTCTACTCGCATGCAAGTTTCTGGTAAGAGTACGATATTTACCGTACGGCAGACAATACATCGTACCGTAAATATGTACGCACTAAAAAATAATACGAAAATTTTTAGACGCATTGATACTGCTATCAATTTCCGTAATAAACAAGCAAGCCTCCGTAATTCCGTAACTGTACATTAAAATCACTAATAACTATGGAAAATCCGTAATACTTGGTAGTACTGCACATGACTACCTAAGTCATGTGGACTGATCATCCACCTGGCTAGTTTTGTTTCTTGTGACATGCATTTCATACAGCTGTTGCTCACTAAGCTAATTAATCTACTGAAGCTAAACTAAGCTAAGTAAAACAAAACTAAGTAAATCAATACTAGTTTTAGGAGCAAAGCTTTTCATCAAAAACCTAGGTACTATTTATTGCAATAGCAATTGTGATAGAAGTTTAATCTTAAAATTGCACATGTTTTTATTTTCATTCTCATCATGTTTGTTACTTTTGGTGGGTACCTAATTTAATTTTAAGGATGTATTGTGTAATATATGTACATTGATTTCAAGTGATAATCATCAGTGTCATGTCTTGTTCATTGTTCTTGTGTGTATTCATTATGCTTTTGTACTTCTTTACTAATAAATTTGAACAGTTTAACATGAATTTCAACATGATCAGTGCTTTGTGTTACTGATCTTGTTTTTAACAATAGGTATGGAGAGAAACACCCTAGTGTCCTCTTTCAAGGCGAGAGTCTGTACAGTTTTTAAATATATTTAATAATTTTTCTTATGTGTCATGTTTATTGTTTATTAAATTCATTATATTAATTTAATTTAAATTAGGGATATTATTTTACTTCAATCAGATTTGATTGATTTTGAGAGAGATTATTATCTCAGTGAATTTCATTCATTTTTACTTATTGAGGGCCTCTCTTACATTCACATTTTTCTGGGCTCATCTCCTCAGGATTTACGCTTCAGCCAAGTTGTCAACACATTTCCAGGCAGTTTAACTACACATGCAGTTTCATGCAGAATGTGTATTTTAACATACATGGTATTTTTTGCCTTGCCGTCACATCCGGCTAAGAGTTTTTTTTACCGCGTCCTTCAAGCTTAGTAAATTTTCGTCTCACATCATCTCTTTTCACATTTTTACCAAGTGCGAAAGACTTGAAAGCTGCCATTTGGGTAAGCCTATGCCATCTAGCGGCAAGCACCCGAAACTTAGCCATGTGCCTATACGAGTCCTCATTGCGTATCAACCGAGCATTCTTCATTGTACCGGCTAGCTAAGAACATAGTCACGGCGCTCTACTTCAAGGCTGCACTAGTAATTTGAATGTAATTTATGACACACATTTTTCTACTCTCATCATGTAGATTAGCTGTGCAACCAACGTAGTTTAGTACTGCAAAGCTACATCAGTGTAGTTTTCTACCTCCGTTATGGAGGTCGCTGTCCCACCGTTTGCATTTCCACCATTCACAGTTTCGCGGTATTGCAGTTTCACTGATCACCGCATCACTGCTCATAGTCACCACTAGCAGAGTAGCAGTTCCCGGTACCTCTGTACCGAACCAAATTATGTGAAGACTGCAGCTTCGCATTCATCAATGTAATTTTTTTCCTTGATTCTTAGGTTTATTTTTCCATTTTTCGAAATTTTTTGGATTTTCGATGTTATGTTTTAAGGGTTAAGGTCAAAGGTCAATGTCGCCAACATCCAACATGGCTGACAAGATGGCCATTGGTTGACCTAGCGAGGTTCAGTTGTGTCTGGAGCTTATTCGCTCCACCCATCATCGAACTCCGGACATCCTGCGTGTACATCTTTAAATAATTTTTAAAAAATTTTAGAAAGGTTTTTTTTACATTTTTAGAAATTTTTTCAGTTTTTTGGGTTTAAGGTCATCCGAGGTCATGAGCATAGGGTC
The DNA here is from genome assembly GCA_002778355.1 of Clitarchus hookeri. Lineage (NCBI taxonomy): Eukaryota > Metazoa > Arthropoda > Insecta > Phasmatodea > Phasmatidae > Clitarchus > Clitarchus hookeri. The sequence continues at coordinate 1,004,101 of NQII01000026.1, read as the reverse complement.
AAAGTCAAGGTTCCCTGGGTCCAATATGGCGGCCAAGTTGACTGACAGAACCAAGAGGGTGGACGGTCAGCTCTGACTCCAGATCCTGGACCCTGTTTATTGATTTGGCATATTCTATGCCTATAAAACCAATATGGCCACCACTGTTCTGCCCTTGAAAAGTAAGGCCCCCTCCCCCAAATCCTTTGAATGGTTTGAAAAGGGACTTTTGGGGTCTGGTTTTTGCAAATAGAGAGGGTTGGTGCTTTTTCATAGATATCAAAGGGAAATTTAGAGGAAAAAGAGACATTTTTTAGTGGTAAAGTAGCCAATTTTGAGGGGAAAAGGGAAATTTTGAGGGAAAATGGCCACTAGACGACTGGAATGACACAGCATGAATAGCTCTGAGCTCCGTTCCCGGGTCCCATTGCCCCCAACTCCCCATAATCCTTCTATTAAGGTAGCAGTGAAGTGTACATGGGCTTATGAAAACCCCTAGCTATCGTTCCAACAATTTATAATGTAGAGTATAGATATGCACGTTGGCAGTGCAGGTCGCTTAGCACCGCAAGGGTTGAGGAGTGGGGGATTAAGTTACCCATCTCTGTATCGCAAGCACGGTATGGGAAGTACTTGTCTCCTTTGCGGCGCGGATGATCCGAGTCTTGGGCTGACTGATCTAACAGTGAGGCTGACCATATGACTGCATCCTCACATTCGTGTGAATGAGCAGGGCTAGCGCAGCTCAGTTCTCCTGCTGTTCTGTACCAGCAACTATCTCGCTATCGCTTGAATCTCTGACGTATGGGGATGAAAATGTTTAAGTTGATCTTACGTGTAGCAAATGTGGTCAGAATTCTTCTATGTTCTGAGTCTCTTACATGGCTCTATTCTGTGCTTGCAAAAATATATATGTATTGGAAAAATTACATTGGTGTCAGTGAGAAATTTCCCACTGCATGCAGTATTAATTTATTGTTCGCCTACATCAGCGTGCGCCTCCCATTAACTGGCTGCCCACACAATTTTGCTACTCCTGCTGACACACACCATACTTGTTTAGTCTGTCCATGCAGTCTCTTAGGGATGCCTGCGGGTCCTTGGTGGTCAGTCCAGCAAAGGTGAGCAGTGCCTGGAACCGCGCTGGTGTAGTGACGTGCTCCGTGGAGTTAGCCAGTGGTGTGACGTAAGGGTGGAACTGCCCTACGCACTTGGCTGGTAGGCGTGGCAGCGTCATCTGGAGTGCTAAGGTGTGCTGTGTACAGTGGAAGTTGCCGGCTGATACATCCACTTGGTCTTGTGGTGTCACATTGCCAGTGTGTGAGACAGCCACAACTGTCACATGTCACTGTATCAGTACTTCCCTAGTTGAACTGGTTTTGATGACAGAACTGTGAGGTTAGTGCTTCTCGTATGAGAAGATCCATGGTGGTCCTGTACACTGGTATGAGTTGTAGCACATTGCGAGCACACAACAAGTTTCTGTTTCTGGCCTGCAATGCTCATTTATTTCCAGTGTGGCTCTTGTTGTGAAATAAATGTTTACAGTTAATGCATTCTACTGTTTCCGGCCTAGTGCCTTCACACTCGTGCAGTTTTTGCACACCATCGCTCTACACAATTTGGCAATATTAAGTCTAAAAATGACACAGTTTCGGGATGAAGGGGCAAGTGCATACCCAATTGCTGCATACAGGGCAGACAGTGTCGTGGACTACATGCCGTTGCTGATTTTACTGACAATATTTTACTAGGGAGTGCCATTAATATTTGGTTGTGTGGAATTACAAAAGAATTAGTATATCATTTTGAAAGTAGTTGTGGTGATTGCCATACTTATGATGATGAATACTCAACTTTTGGCTTCCATTATATTATCAGTAGACAGATGGATGTCTATTGGCATATTGGTGGTGTATGCTTACTGCTCATTTCACCTTTAATTCTGAATTTGATGTTACTATAGTTGGTCATGTGTCATAAATTTTTTTAAAGTATTTTTGTTGGTTCAAGTTGCAGTTTTTTACTGGAGTGTAATAAAAATCTAGAATTTTTTGCAGAACTACATTGTTTAATTGTTGTGCACATTTATAATTCTTTATCACTAGAAAATGTGGTTTTCATTTATCCAAGCAAGGCACTTCTTGTTCATGAGTCTGAAGGTTTTGTTGCAGACATACAAGTAAAGAAGCAAAGCGAATGGTTTGTGATTGTTTTCTTACACAAGAAGAAATAGCTCGTGGAGAAAAAGGATGTGGTGAAGATTGCCTCAACAGTCTGCTCATGATTGAGTGGTAAGTAATAATATCAAACAGCCATTAATTAACATTGGCTTTTCCTTGTTACAAGCCAGTGTTTTTGTACGAAAGTTTATAATATAACAAAATGTTTCTTTGTTACCTTCATAGCCTACACTGCTTGTCATTGAAATTACTTACTCTAGGTTTTTCTATTGTTTTTATTAGGTTATATAATCACTAAGAAAGTGGTTTCAGGTGGATATCAAAAGGGAAATAATTTTTTCACAGAAGATGAGCATCATCAGTGTATGGCTCCCATGGGTGAAATATAGGCTGCAATACATGGTGGTAGTCTGTCAGGTGGTGAATTTCATCCTGTGCGACATCTCTCCGTGTTTGCCGTAGTCATGTTCAAAGATGGGTAACATTTTGAAATGCCTGAAATTTGGTGGTAAGTCCACTTACCATCATGTCTGTCACATGTTTGGAAAGAGCCAGGAGAGAGGTCATATTTGTATTAATTTTGTTGCAGACTTGAGGAAAGTGTCGTGTTGTAACATCATGGTGAACGGTTCTGTTGAGATTAGAAGTGACACTTGGCTAATAATTAGGATGTTTTAAGCATGTTCTGTTAATTTTGTATAATTCCACTGCCTTGTGCATCGTAAACTAGCTGTTACAGTGGTTCGTGTATATTTTGTAGAGGACTGTGTATTCCATTGTGCATGGATAGTCAATTGTCTGTTGGTAGGGAACTAGCCCATTAAACTGTGACTAACATTATTCAGAGGCTAGGTAGGTTTCTTATGTCTGTGCTGTGCATCGAGTCTAGCAATTTCAAAAGTTTTATTCTGTCGACTAGTAACTGTCTTGTATTTTTCAATTTGTCCGTCATCTAAACTGATTTCACCTGCTTGCTCAGCTTTTTTCTAGTAACCACAGATTAATAGCTTCCTTCAATTTTTGTATTTGAGGCAGTGTAAGTGGTTGGTTGCATACTATTTTTAACTATTTCAACTACACTTCCTCATCTTTTATAACTTTTTTAATTGTCACATGTTCTATTTTTTCTTGCATAGCTTAATCTCAACGTCCAAGAATATTGCTCTTGTATATGTTATAACTGTTAATTAACCAACCACCTTTAGTTGCTGAACTTTTTCTGGTTTATTTGCACTTTTACTCCTAGTTAAGAACATTTCAATGACATACAGTACAAATAGTATATGGTAAGGTGCTTTCAGTAAGTAAGGAAACATACTATGTTCACGGTGTACTTGTTACTGACCAGCTAAGTAAATTTTGGTTTGTAATTACAGGAGGTACTCAATGCATCACTCTCATTTCTATTGCTTTTCCATATCCATTTTTTTATTTTGCACAGGCAGGAGAAAAAGCATTTCTTTAGAATAGTCAGCATGGTTTATTTTCTGAAGTGTCTTTTTTGTGCATCCATCAGTTTTTTAATGTCTTGGCTGGAATTTTTAAACTCAGCTGCCCAGCTTGTCTTTGCCTGGGTTCTCACAATTGTCATCACAATTAATATAGTACATTTCAGCTATGATGGCAAGATTTTGATAGTTTGACAAAGATAGTACTAATGTTTATTTTTCACTTTTGTATCCTTTCATCATTAGCTTGACGCGTAACACATATTGGAATTATTAGAAGCGGCGCTGTCGCATCCCCACCCACCGTCAGCTTAAAGTTTAAACCAGTGTAGGGCCTCCCGGTTGACACATGTTACCCATTAACGCGTGCCGAGGTCAAGCTGCGGTGGGGTAGCACTTTCCGCCCACAGGCCTTCTTCCCCCACCACCCCTAGCAAATGTACACGCCAGAGAAAACTGCTGACAAGCTTGGAAGTTGTGCCACGAGCACTCCTCCCCCCCTTAGCAAACAGCGGGGCAACTTGGACACGCGCCGTGGAAGGAGAGCTGACAGGGTAAGCTTTATAGGGTGCAGGTAACCTCCCCCCCAACCTATAAGAACCACAACGCGTGGATGAAATGTTCATTGTTCAAAGCCTCCCCCCCCCCCTCTCCCAACAGACAGGCACGTGTAGGAATCTAGGGAGAGTGTCCAGATAGTTGAAAAGCCTTTTTTAGAGACACGAACTCGCAGGGGTCAGTCAGTCATATCGGGGCAGTCGGAAGCTGCGATACTCCGTGCCGGGAGAATCAGTTACGTCAGAGCAGGCAACCAGTCAGTTAGAAGCGTGCGCCGAGAGGAAGTTCGTGCAACAGTTAATAGAGGTCGGGGAGATCGGACCCCGGCCGAGTTAGTCAGTTGCGTCAGTCAGTCAGTTGAATCGCGCAGTTACGTGAGAGGAAGTCCGTCAGGAGGCCGCGGGGTTCGGGCCCCGGCAGAGACAACCAGAGACAGTGTTGAGAGGTCAGCCATATCGGGACAGACAACTAGTAATTTCCCACGCCGCGGGGCGCAGGGCGAGAGTCAGTGCGGAGAGTATGTCAATCCGTGATACCCCGTCGCCGGATGGCAATGAGCGGCAGGAAGCGCGCCGCTCGGAAGCGCCACACCGGGACGCGTATGGTGACAGGCATTGGGAGCCAGATCGCGGACGTCAGCCGAGTCAGTTACATCCCGCGCCGAGAAAGGGAGTCGAGTGGTGATCTTCAACGAGGAGCGCCACGTCGAGCGAGTGGGAGTGGTCCAGTGCAACCCCGCGCCGAGAGCCGGGGTGGGGACCCTCCAGAGGTCCCTCGCCGGGACGAGGGAGACAGTCAGTTGAAGCCGAAGGAGGTAGCCAGCTGAGTACAGCAAGCCAACGCGAACCAGTCCGAGGGCTTGTAATAGGGCCACCCAACTCACCAGATCTCAACTTGCCGCCGGAACAACACCAAACAGCAGAAAACAGATAAGTACCACATTGCCACTCAGGGATGTATCCTGTCACCTAATGCCCCCACAGCATCAGAAACGTTAGCCAGAACACTGTAATCAGCCCTTCAGGCCAAGAACTTGCAGGGTCGATACCGTATGAGTAAATTCTCAGTACAAGGTGCCGGGAAAGTATGTATAAACTCCCGGAAAAGTTCCGGGAATGTATGAATAATTAATGCAGAATGCGAACCAGAGGTCCGATGCTGTACAGACTGACGCTATCGCTGGAGTATAACATTGAACTCTGAGAGAACTTTTAAGTGTTTTCGAAACGTTGACACATAACCTGTATTAGGCAGAGTTTTGTTTAGACTCCAACTCATCACGTACGGCGACACATCACCTCAATGGAGAATCTTACCCCAAATATGCTTGCCTCCAGAGCTGACAAGCATACTCTCAACCTGGGACCTCCCAAGGAAATGGCAAACAAACCACTGCTAGTCCATATGCCAGACGCGCACGTCATACAGTTGCCCCTAAGCGAGCGCTGGATACCACCTGCACACGGGCACACAACCCTACTTCATTCCTTCTCCAAGAGAGGGCAGCAAGGGCTGTGCCGTCCATGAAGGGAGAAGCGACCCCGTCGAAGATGCCCGAACCAAAGGGAGTTGAAGGTGTGCGCAGGCAAGTTGTATATAAGGCAAATGCACCCTTAGATCATCAGTTGTCTTGTATGCTCTGCAGTTTGCTCTACCGCAGCCTTGATAGAGCTCTCTGCTACCATCTTCTTCACGAAGAACCAACAGCCTAGAAGTTTTCTAGACCAGGTAACCCCGAAGTCTTCAACCCCCTCTACACACACTCCACTTTGGAGCATTTTCCCTACGTCCCCTCAGGACAACATTGTTGACAGTTAGGGTCCTAGCCATTATCACAGCTACAATTTGTTTGCTCTATTTCTTTGTCAACAGGTCCTCTTCACCTTTTTTAACTTCACTTCCGTCGGTTGCTTAATAACCACGAAAGTGTAGGAGTTAGTATGGGTCACCATGTTTATTCTATTTGAATAAACCCATTCGAGTCTAACCACAGTGTTATGATTTGTAATGTTCCGTCTTATTTACTACCGTCTTTATAATAATGCAGCCGCACAGTTGGGCGCCATGTTGTAATGTTGCGGAAGTATTACCCTGCCGAATGTTTACGTTGCCACGGCTTGCTCATAGGTAGAATACGAGACTCAGTACCAAGTGACTCCGGTTAATTAAAAAAGAAGAAGTTTCAGATCAGTTTGCTTTATACTTTATTTATCATTGAAGTTTCACAATGCACAGACGACTTTCCAGTTTGCAGAGTACGAACTTTCATAATTAGTTATACCAGTGCAGAAAACAGCGCCACAGTAGTTTACATTTTATTAATGTCTCAAACTTGCCTCGCAAGACTAAGTTACGAAGGCAGGAGGGATGTTCGTTCCCTCCTGGCACCCTAACGACCCCCCACACCGGCGGAAATAAGTTGATAGAATTTAAGTGACGTTAAACTGAAAAATAAATGTGAACCAAAGATCTTACGGTCGCGGGTGCTTGCCGGTGTGGGTGAAATTCTTCACGCCTGATGCGTCTTCTCACGCCCGATGCGTCTTCTTCGACGGTTGGTTACTTTCTTTTTTATGCGACAGGCACCACCAGTATATATTAGGCAGGCCTATCTCCCCCTTCTCCTAAGATAAGCGCATGGCCTCGGGCATCTGCCAGTAGTGTCATCCAAAACTACGCTGTGTCCCGCACTCACAACATGTTATTGTAACCGCAACGGCCGCATAACCAAAACAACAACTTTCAAAACTAGACGGTAAACGGACTGCTGTTACAACGTAAACAGCAGATGTCCATTCGATANACGGACTGCTGTTACAACGTAAACAGCAAATGTCCATTCGATAGCCTTCAAAAGCACACATCTGCTCGGCAAACAAACAGGGAAACGAACCACCGCGGCTTTAACTTGAAACCTGACAAAATAATACGAAGCTTTCCAAAGCTAAATACGCACGAAAGAATTTTACACCCGTGTCCCGAATGTCTCGAAAAATTAAGCATACTGCGTCATTACAGATTCTAGTGTGATTTGTAACCTTTCTACTACCTGGTATGCGCCATCCCTCAAGGGAGAGCCAAATTACCACTACTTAAACCATATTCCTTTCAATAGGGTAGGATTGTGGACTTCCCTTAACCGGGCAGTACATAGTCAGAAAACACCACATATTCGACGGCCACTCATACTATGGACCAAATGCGCAAAGGTACTTGGTCCATGCGTATGTATGGTAGAGCCCCCTATTAGGAACACACTGCAAGGAAGCGAGTAAGCCACTTGAGTCAGCTAACCCACTCCATCCATCATGTGAAATTCGCCTGTTGTAGTGCCAGGCCCGAGGAGGAGTGACCTGGTCACGTCCAAGCAACTCACAACGAATCAGTAGAGCCACCCCAAGTCAGCTAACTCAGTTGGAGTGACAGGACTGACACAGCGTGACTTGATCGCCCCTGGGCACACTTAGCTAGGGAATTCTGTCGCCTGCTCCTGTCTCACTGCAGTTGGACTGAAAAACCTAACCTCATGCCCTTCATCCAAAGAGGAGGGACAAAGTGGAGTGATAAACAGCAGTTACGTTCCTACAGCCAATCAGTTACTAAGTAACCCATCCCAGTCAGTCTTCAGCTACTCCTCCCCTTGGGAACAGGCACAGGCTGCCCGTAGACTGCAGAGACCTCACCTCCCAGTCACCCCTAGCCATTTATTTGAGCCACCCCACAAGACCGCCGGAGAACTGCACCCTATCGTCATTCGCCTACGCATGGGTTTACCCGTGGGCCTGGGCATCGCTGACACCTCCCACTTACCATTGACATCCGTTGTCGCAGCCAGGACCCAGTCAACCCAAGAATAGCAGAGACCAGGCTTGACTACCAGCACACCGCCCACTGCCCTAGGACGGGGTCTTGAATGCCGACACCAACCTCCCAACATCAGTTAACCCCGGGTACAGCAGACGCCAGGTAAGCCAGCACTGGCTACTACCCTAGCTGTGGGTAGGGCTCTCGCTTTTACTGAATTACAATACCTTACCGATGGCCTACCCATCCAACACTATATACAGTACTGGCACAAGCCAAATGTAGTTGCATCTAAGCTCCAACTCAGTAAACCGGACATCCCGAGTGTTACTGACCTGACACATTAAGAACTCCACAGTACATGTGATGCGTTCCTGCACCCTAATAATAAGGTGTCATTACAGTGTGTTTTTCGTGGCCCCCACTACGAGGCGATGCGTCTTGTTCAGAAAATAAGACAGAGCCAGACCAGCGTGACTAGAGAAAGAGAGAGCAATGAGCAGGGAGACCCCGCTAGCCACACCAGACTTCTGGGAGTCTTAAATTACCCCGTGGCACTCAATTTAATTACCTTAGAGATGTCCGAATTAAATCCAAACCTCTCCGAATAGGGCGAAAACTCCACGATAATGGAGATTACCGAAGGACCAAGTAGCGAGAGGTGCCACGTAGCCACATGCGCAGGTATGGGGAAACATTTCATATATTGTCCCCATTGTCAAAACCGCTTCCATTACGTATGCCTAGGCTGGTATGACAAACCCAGGTTTACAGACATGCTCGAATTTCGCTGTGAAGAGTGCAGAATACAACAAACAGCCTATTATGCTTGACTTACATGTACTGGTCAGGGAACGAGTACAGTGAGATGCATGACTTGCACACAAACTTTACACCATCTCTGTGTAGGGTCTACCAATGAGCACATCACACTCCCGGGACTAGTTTACAGGTGCGAGGTATGTAGAAGATGAGAAGAATACGACCAAGCAACCCCGGTCCACAGCATAACATAGTTTCCACTCGAAGTTCGGAAGGACCACACTTGCCGGAGTTCGTAAGAAGACCCCATGAGGACCCAGTGACGTTCACTCAGAAATGTGTAGAAATTAAAGGAACACGGGCTGCCCACCAAGCAATGGGTCACTAAAGCCCGTCAACAGTTGACAGGACAAGCTCTTGAATGGTGGAATAGGTATGGGGAATTTATCTCATAATGCATGCAGTTTTTCTCCCAACTGGCAGTTCAGTTTTCCAGAGCACAGAACCAAACCCACCAGAAGCCCCAAGAATTTAAATGGAAGTAAACGGTCGTCTCACTACGGCACTACTCGATTCAGTTGCCAGAACAGTTAAAACGACTCCCTGCAAACCCGCCAAATACACATGGCCCAAGCTACCCAAGTTTTGCCTGTGGAAGGGAGAATGACCATAATGGTGCGTATCCAATGCTATAATACCCAGACTGAGTTTATGGTCACCCGGTACATCACTTAGGAGATGATCCTGGGCAGCCATGGTTGCAACAGCAACATTGCATCATGGACTGTGGGCAGAGGCAAATATACGTCAGCAACAAGGAACTAGTGACAGTCAACTGGGAGTATAATCCAGAGACCACCAAATCTCCACTGATCAGCCCAGAAGATATCATCCACCTAATAGGTACCTCTGAATTCCAGCAATTACAAAAGATTTTGAACCACCATGCCCACGCTTTCAGCAATGGGGGACTTCTACGTCAGACACGCAGTATCCAACATGAGATATGGCCGACAAGCGACAAGCCAGTATACTGCTGGCCTTACCACGTCAGCAGGAAGGAGAAACTTAATCAAGACTCAAGTAAAAGCTTTGAAAGAACAAGACATGATGGAACCCTCACACTTCCTCTACAACTCTTGAGTCGTACTCGTACCAAAGAAAGACGGGCAGCTATGCTTCTGCGTAAACTACCAATAACTCAACCACATTACCCACCCTATCGCTCCCTCACCAATTAACTTAACCCATAACCTAAGGGACATAGAAAAAGCCTAGGTTTTCAGCACCCTGGATATGCAAACAGGGTACTGGCAGATAGCCATTCATCCAGAGAGTAGAAAGTACACTTAATTTATGACACCATAAGGGAAACCCTCCAGTTCAAGGTCATTTCTTTTGGACTTACATATGTGCCCATCACCTTCCAAAGGCTGATGTCCGCCAAAATACTGATGGAATACGTAGGCGAGTTCTGCTTCTCCTATCTAGACAATTTGATAGTATATTCGTCATCCTGGGAGTACTAGAACGGCTTGAAATGCATGGACTTACCTGCAAATGATCAAAAAGTCATTTCACTAAACTCAATATAGACTACCTGGGACACGTAGTCACCCCAGATGAGAACTGTACCCAGACCGAGTCCATAAGAGCCATTGAAGAGGCCGAAGAAACTAGCACCAAAAGGCAGTTACGGCAGTTCCTGGGACTGTGCAACGGATTAAGAGAGTTTGTGCTCAACATCTCTCAGCTGATTGCTTCCCTCAACTCTCTGCTCAGAAAGGACACCCGATAGCGATGAGGCAGCGAACACTAAACTGCCTTTTGGAACCTCAAACATAGCTTCCACAATATAAATGTGTTCCACAGACCTAGAGAGTAACCCCTCATCCTCCAAATAGACTCTTGTCAAGATGGCTTGGTAGCTGTAATTATCAAGAGGGCGTGGAGGGTTAGCCGCTAGGATTGTGCAAATATTCTTTATACCGAAACAAAAGTGAAAAATGACAACTTTAATTTTTGTTTTGGTAAGAAACAAAAATTCTCTATTTTGAATGAATTTTTTGGTGTTAAATGAATGTTCATTTAGTGCACCAGCAAAGAAAATTTTTGCCTGTAACTCATGTTCATTTTCATTATTTTATAACTGAAATAACTTCATAAAACAAAAATTTAAATGTAAGCAAACCCCCTGTGGTAAAAACTCCATATCATACATTTTTTTGGTTTGATTTTGCTGACAAATTTTTTATAAGGAACAACTTGCTAAAATGTTATGAAATTTGTTAATCTTTCATTAAGGTTGATATCTAATGACATTATTTTTCATCTTCATTTTGTGATAAAAAAAAAGTCACATTCGCATAACCCTAGTAGCCATAAATCATATCGTAAGTCAGTACCCGACTGAACGCCACCGAGCAGAAGTACCACCTAAACGAACAGGAGTGCTTTGCCGTGGTTTGGAAAGTACACAAGTATCGCTACTACCTAGAAAGGCAACACTTTATTCTCCGGATGGACAGCAAAGCCATCCAGTTGCTAAATAAGTCCAAAAATACCAAGGCCGAACTTGGGAGATGAGCGATATTCCTAACAGAGTTCAACTTCGAGGTTCAACATTGCCCCAGGAAATCAAATGACTTACCTGATGCCCTTTCCCGCCAACCAGCAACCTAGGGTGGAATCAAGGAGGATGAGGAGTGGGAACGAATGACCCCTCCACCGGTACCACTATTAAGTCTAGCAGAAAATATCAGCCTTTTTTCAACTGCAGATTAGCAGATTCCATATAAATTATTTTTAGCAAGACCCAGAGGTCAAGGATCTTCTGAAAAACCTTCCTCAATACTTTGAACTCCCGAGACAGGATTGTGTGGTTGCGCAATAGAAATCCTGGAGCTCCATGTGAAATCTTGGTCCCGAAGGAACTGCGGGTCGACATCTTCCGACACCGTCATGACCATCGCCTGGCCGGACACCTCTGCATTAAATAAACCTTCAGAGATGGTGGGGAGAGGTATGAGCCACGACATCTGCCAGTACATGATGGATGTGAGGCATGCTGTCGGAGTAAAGCATAACCTTTACCCAAACCCACTGGAAAACGCCACACCCTGGACCCATCTGGCCGCCGATCTCGTGGGACCATATCCACGAAGCACCAGGGGAACTGCTATCTCCCTGCTGGGGATACCCATAGACCATTCTCACTAACAACGGGACCCAATTTACTGGGCCTAAGTGGCAAACAGCCTGCAATAAATGGGGGGTGGGAACCTGGACAATTCCACCATATCACCCACAGGCCAACCCCACTGAGAGGAGGAACCAGGAGCTCAAGAAAAGTCTGCGACTCAGTGTAGGTAAGACCACTGACACTGGGACGCACGCCTACCTGATATTCTGTTCACCCTACAGAGACCCAACAATGAGGCTAAAGGTACAAGCCCCAGCCATTTAGTTATAGGACATGCCATATGCCGACCCGGAGATTGGCAGTGGGATCAAGAACCTGCCACTATGCCCCACATGAAGATGTTCGCCTAGAGGCCCTCGCCTGTTCCAAAAAGGCTCAGAAAGCACAGGACATCTACATCAAGCGCAATTACTGTCTCTGATGGCTACTCAGGTGCCCAGCATTTCCTCGGTGCCAGACGGTCCCGAGCTGACCACTGCTGATCACGAGAAGGAAGAGCACAGCTGTATACCCACGACATATTGGGCGCGAGAACTGCCGGTCTGCGCCTGCCAAACGGCCCTCCAGGGGCAACTTGGCCGGTATAAAGAGTCGCCCTGGCGGCCCACAAAGCACTTTATGTGACAATACCCACAGCAGGTGGCTTTGCGCCAGCATCAAAGCCGCCCAAACCACTGAATAGTGAACAAAGACAGGACTTCCCAGTTACCATGTATAATTGAGGGGGTAACCTTGTACAAAAGAGTTAATGGGTAATAAACGCTGTGCTGAAAGGACAGCATAGGATGTAAGGAACAATGCATAACCAGTGTGTTTCCATGGAGCACGACAGACTATAAATAGCAAGTGACTTACTTTCAAAACTCGTGTCTACTAACCTAGAGCATGTCCCGCAACCAAGACAGGAAGTGCAACAACCTGCGTGCATAATTAATGGTCGCGTCACAGATGGAGGCCTGCCATCGGACTGCAATGCAACCACACAGACAGAGTCAATAAATTGTAAATAATATTGATCTTGAAGTGTTATGTTAAGTGTTTGTTATATGTATGTTTTTTATTTTTTTGTAGGTGGCCCATATCCCAATTTGGTTAGATATTGTGTAAATTAATCAAGTGTAACTCACGTAGGTTAAGATGTAAAAGTAGATACCCAGCTTAAGTGACGGAAGGCTTAGTGCTGGCATAGGATAAACCCAATGACACATGTAAGTGACCTCCTGCCGTGCAACTAACAAGAGAGGCCACAGAACAAAGCCCTTTTGCCATGCGCTTTCAGTGCCACGGCAGGTATATCTAGCATTTCACACACCATTGTGAGTTTGAGCTTTGTAGATACTTTTTGTTTTTTCTTTTAGTGTTACAATATGCATGTTTGCATGTATTGATAATTCTAGGCCAAATAATGTAGATTGATGTAATGCACCCATAGCCCTCAGCTGTTCGTGTGAGCTACGTGCCTTTTTATGTAACCAAGAAGGGCGCATGCATTCACCAGATACCAGTACAAATCCTGTAACACTCCTTCCTTTCCCCACCTTTTTACAGAGTAACTCGGTGGGTGAGGCATCAAGATAATGACAGGAGGGACAAGTGGAGTAACATAAAAGAGATGTGAAGTGACATGTTGAGATGATGGAATTTCACTGTGTTGAAATGGCCACAGGCTGATGGAAACAGCAGTGGACAATTATGATAATGACAATGATGACAACATGAACAAAGTTTGTATTAAGCTTGCAGTTTTAACAGTTGCCCTGTAATTGTCCAAACCAGATCCCTATAGTACATGTCAGGTAGGAGTGGGGTGTTGGGTTAAGGGCAGTAAAGAGCCTAAAATTAATATCTCCTATTCTGAAAATTTTTACAACTCTGAAAGAACAATGTTAATACATTAGTATACAACTCAAAATAATTGTTCATTTTATTAGAATACCATGAAGAATATTCTTGGGAATTATTATTCAGTTCATCAGTATTTCAGTTTTAACTTTTAGGAGTAACATTAAAAGTCGTAATATCTATAAGTGAAACCCTTTCCACAGGTGAACCAAATATTGGATTTCAAAGAAATTGCAACATGCAACTCCTGTGATTCCAATAAACTCTTTACATAATATCAAACTTAGAATTAAAATATTTTAAAATTTTAATGAATCAAGATTTTAAGTTAAAATTCTCATATTTGTTCTGAACATGAAAAATGTTATTTTTCAAACTATTTGCTATTTTAATTAAGTTATCGTGAATATTATGTCACTATAAAATATCCTCAAAATTGAGGGAAAAAAAACATTTGTATTTTGTTCAGTTTTAAGCAGTGTCCAGTTGGACTGTTCATTTATACCTCCTCTCCCGTACTGAAGACTCGTGGAGAGGCTAGGCAGCAGCTACACACCTTGTTGCAAGCTACACTTGACTGTCATTCTTCTACGTTCATTATCAGGGTTGACGGGAGGCGAGACTTCAGCAGCGCAGGGAAGGCAGTTCATTGTTGAGAGGACTGTGTTTGGATCTATCAAGCGTGAATTTTAAGGTGTGCGGATTAGCTATAGAGCATGGAATATTGGTGAGAAATGGGCTGTTCACTCATGTGGCTGCCTCCTAAAGTTCCTGATGATCCAGTTAATCCTACTTAGCGAGAGTGTTCGATCCCTCTTGACGCCATTGACTAGAGGCTGTTTACGGTAACCGTGCACACCTATAAATTCTGGTAGATTTTGCGTAGACCAAACCAATAATTATGTAACAGTACAAATTAGAAATGATAAGGAGGGCTTCATAAGGGTGCAGTAACTGACATGGCTAAGATATGTCCAGCGCACGAAGAATAACAGGGAATGTTAGTTTATATGCGTTTACTTCACACTACAAAACCCTTGTAAGAGGCACTAACATTTGGTACAGCAGTTGCAGCATGTTGACAGTCTATGCAGGAAAATTGAGCACAGAGCTTGAAAAGAATTAAATGTATGTTAAGACCATTGTAACATTCCACGTCGAGGATTGACGAATGGAAGTTACAACTGGGTTAACTCAGTTGGTAGCAACATGAAACTCTAAAAAGACGCCAATAAAAATAGTTAAGTTCCGGTTTGATTTGCTCTGTAATTTTATTTATCAATCTCATGAAATAGTTCACATACAATCAGATATGCAGAGTACGAACAGGTTTCACCGACAAAACAAGCAAAAAGCAGCGCCACAATCGTTTATTAATTATTTACATCTTGAAAATTTGCGTCGCAAGAAGAAGTTACGAAGGCAGGAGGGATGTCAATTCCCTCCTGGCACCCTATCGACCTCCCACACCGGTGGAAATAATTTAGGAGAAGTAAGTATAAAGTTTATGCCGAAAAAGAACGAAGTTGAAAGATTTAGTGGTTGCAGGTGTTTGCCGGTGTGGGCGATATTCGTCACGCCCGATGCGTCTTCCTTCACTGTTGGTCTTACACTGCTAGCGGGCAGTATTCGTCCAGGGTTTTTGTCTCTCGTGGCTATCCCCACTCCTTACCTTAGGGTGCCATCAACCGTGACCAAATAAGGGTATGGCATGTGTTGCCACGCCATATCGAACTGTGTAGCCCTTCGAACTGCGTAGTCGGTAAAAGATAATCCAAAGCTTCCAGAACAAAAACAGTCGACGCGGTCGGAAATCTTCTATCTTCTAATGATGACATGTAACAAAAACTAAGATTTCGTGAAACTGCAAACGTATGCCCAATAAACAAACTACCATGTTAAACGAACTCCCCCGGCTTTAATTTCAAATCCCGATAATATTTTACAAAGCCTTGCTAAACGAAAGAAAATGAACCGCGGCTAGAACCTTGATAATTAATAATATTGCATCATTACACCATGGGTGCGTGAGCCGGCAGGAATGAGGGGGCTGTACTCCTGGCCTTAGAGCAAATTAACATTAAGTTCCAGTTCAAAATATTATAAAACAGTTTTAAACTAAATGGTTGTAGCAAAAAGAGTTACCTGCCCGGGAGCAATGTGACGTGCGGCCACCCCCTATCTGTGCCTAAATCCGACTGATTATCATGGCAGTAGCCCACTCGGGACTCTAGTGGACTGGCGCTAAATTCTTGCAAACAAGCTAATGAGGTGTTACAAAACAAAAATAATAACATGAGAAATACTGAACTTGCACACAAATTACGCTGGACATTTTAAAATAAAGTTACACAATTAAATTAACAGAGATATCATTGTTAGTTGGCATGAAGCATTTAGAATGGTATCACTGATATTTATATGGTTTTGGCTTTCCATGTCTCTCATTACATAGATAAGAAAACATATTTGTTTGATAAAGAAAAATATTATATTAAATTTGGTACAAGCAAATTGACGTCACTGGATGAGTCCAAGTGTTGTTTAATGCTAATATCCCCTTTTTAGATACTGGTTTATATGGCATAAGTAGGGGAAAATTGTATGATGCACACAACACACTCGCTTTTCAGGCAGAGACATGCACGGATCACAGACATGGCATGAAGGTGGCACACGAGGGGTCACCAGCCGGCAGGAATTCCTGAATCCCTGTCAAGGCATTAATTTTCCCAGTGGTTTGGTGGCTGGGGATGAATTGTGGTGTAGAGGACCAGCCTGAACTGTTACACCCTTAAGAGCTGGGGACATGAAGGCAGAATGGCTGCTTGACTCCGGTCGTAGAATTACTGGCCAGCAGGGTGCATTCCCACACATGCTGCACTGTCTAGCATGTAAGGCAGCCATCTGCAAGTTCAGGTGCAGTAATCTCCAGTAGAGGGCGTCTCGTAACTGCACAGTGGCGGCTGAACGAATGGACACTAAGGCAGGGGATGCAGCAAGTGTCAAGGTGGTGGTAATGCGCGCACATATCTGTGTGTGTGTGTGTGTGTGTGTGGGTCACGTGCATGTGTGCGTGGTATTGTGTGTGTGCACGCACGTGCGATGTTGTGTGTGTGTGTGACCTCATACACACATGCATATCATATGCACATTAGCATGATTTGTTATTAAATCCACAAGGGCAATTAGAAATTGTTAATGACATGTAAAGTAAAAAAAAAAAATTGAAAGTTTTAAAACATTAAAGTAGATTTTCTGTTTCACTGAAATGTCACCATAATGGGCAGATTGAGATTTCCAGTACTTATCTTCTTCTTAAATACAAGAGCCATATAAAAGGTTCGTATTATTGTGGTTTTGTCATGTATTTCCGTAACTTTTAATTAAATAAATTACATTGCAAATCGAGTTACTTATGAGATTAGACTGTGCTAGTTCATTACACCATCAAGAACATCTACTTTTTTGAAATGACGAAGGGGCTGCAGTGATGTAGTGGTTAGACTACTCGTCTCCCACCAAGGCGAACCGGGTTCAATTCCTGGTTACGCAGCCGCCAGATTTTCCCATGTGGAAATCCCGCTGGACAATGCAGCTGATCAGCAGGTTATCTCGGGGATCTTTTGTTTCCCCCCACCCTTGCATTCCGGCACTGCTCGATACTCACCTCACTTCACCCTTATTGGCTCTCAAGACCTCTATGATAAGAGCTGGCCAAATATCTTCACTCATTTGAAATGACTATACTGGCAAATTATTGAGCTTCCTGTTTGATGGCTGAGATATTGACATAGTAGTAGTTGCCTTTAATTGGTTAATTCTTGTGGATATTGTTGTTTCCTTGATAGGCGTAGCAAAATTTGGAAAGTTTGAGCCTCTACTACAGTGTTTTATCACCAAACTGGCCCCTTGCAAATCATTGTGAATGAAATGCTACGAGAAATGTGTGAGTGGTAGTTGGTGTGCGTGTGTGTGTCAATCTGTTTGAACATCAACTTTTTGATTATTTTACTTGTTAGACATAAGTACTACACTTGTGTGTTACACAATAAAATTAATACCTTCATTTAATTGTAAAGTCTCATGTGTATAGTATTGCATTGTTTTGGAATTGTAATTATCAACGTCTGATTGGATAAATTTTTTCCTTTTTTTGTAGTTTTAAAGGAAAATGTAACTCCGTAATTCATCACTATAATCAGAACTGCAGTTTTATGTGTGACAGGATATACAAAATTTCTAGAAGCAGTATTACAGTTTCAATTGCTTATAATACGCCTTTTGGATTCTTGGTGCTCCGAAAGTTTATTTTTTAATCAGCGAAGTAAAGGGTCAGTTAAATTTGTCAAGTCACTCATCGTGGTACCTAATAATTAACTTCATTCTTTTGAAACAAACATAAATGCAATGTGTTTTGTTAATAACCTGTATGTGATTGACTTGACATTGTTGATGTTGTGCAGTGGATCACGTTGTCCAGTTGGAGAGCACTGTGCCAACAAACGTTTCCAGAAGCAGCAATATACGAAGTGTGAAGTGTTCAAAACTGAGAAGAAAGGATTTGGTTTACGTGCTCTGCAGAATGTACCAAGGTAAATTTGTTGTTTTATTAGTTTTCCAATTGCCTTTGTTTAAAATTTTCTAGAAATAAGGTTGTTATAGAAATATTGTTATAAATATTTTGGGAAATTTTGCACTGATTTTGACCCATCCTCAACCTCTATACATCAAAATTTGAAATTTTTTTAATGAAGTACATGTTCCATCTTCTCTAGTGTGAACATAACAGGTTTACAAATGAAATATAAATTTTTTTTATAGGTATAAATGTTTTCTGAAAAAAAAAAAAATATATATCCAAGAGGTACATACTTAGCCTCTCTTTGTCTCCCAAAATGTTAAAAATGTAGCGCAGTATTAGGTTTTACTTATCATTGTAAGTCCATGTTTAATTGTCTCTGACATAAAAACAACATGATTTTTGCATTAAATATTAATTTAATTCAGTAGTCAGATGTCTTCTGAATAAAATGATACCCCAGATATGTGTACTTGACCTTCCCTTGTCATAAATGTTTAAATATTGTGTAGCAATTGATCCTGAACTCCATTTTCAGTGGCATCTTATGGGAAAATCAAAGGATTTGGTACTAACATATTTATTTTTAGTACACACACGTCTTTTGAATAAACTGATATCCTGGAAGGGCATGTACAAAACCTCTTTGTTGCCAAATAATGCATAAGCACAGCACCCAGAAACTGTGTGCAAAGTCAGTAACCTCACCAAGTGCGTACAGACTACATACACAAACAGTATGCTTCCCCTCCCCCACATGGCGTGAAACCACAGCAATTATTTTTCCTCTTTTGGCCTTCTTTCTCAGCCAGTCCATAACACACGAGGAGAACCAGACATGACGAGAGAGAGCCAGATGTATTCTTGCTGCCTCCTTTCAACCTTCTCCCCCTCCTAGCCCCCCCATCCATTTTGCTGGGTTCATCAAATGTGACAACAGACGTGACCTTGCTGCTCTGTTCCATGCTTTTGGCCTTGCTGCTCGCACAGACCCAGAGTGTTATGAAGAAAAAAAATGTTGCTTAAAACAAACACTGCCAACAATGCGGTATACAGTAAAATAATATATATGAAATTCTGGACCATTGGGTGAAAAATCATTTACAGTTATTTTTGTTATTTGTATTCTAGGTTAGTTAAGAACCGTTAATTGAAGTGTAAACAGTACTTCAAATAGTCTCGTTCTGTTTTAGTTTACATGCTCAGTAGGTGTGTCTGACTTACACATGCTGGCTAATGTTCACATTCTCAGCGCGTCTACATGTAATCTGAACTTGGTTCAGAGTGTTGGTATTCTTTCCTCCTGTGCCAGATCCCTTCGGATTTTGCAGACCTTCCAGATCTATAAACACACAGTATGCACAGTAGACCAGCACATATAATTTCTCAGACATTCCAATTCCCATTTCTTCATTAGCTCCAGACCATTGTTTCTGCTGTGTTGTACCGGCCAGGCATAATTGCATCCCGTATCAGTTATGTCCATCTGTTGAATGCAGTCTGGTGGAAAGATATCCTCCCTTTCCAACTGAGGTAAGTTGGCGTGGATACCACCTGGAAGAAAAGGCTGGAAGTGCGAAAGCAAGAATTTTTTCGTGATTCCTCAAAAACAAGTTATTGTAGAAAGAAAGTCGCTATAAATTGAGTCAATATAGATTGGTTCTACTGTATATGTTATTCGGTCCAGTAGCTGCTTTACCATGAGCCAGTGCCTCAATGTGACATTCATTTCAAACTAATGCCACAACAAATGCTTGATACTTATGTCTACTCTCAACACCACGACCCAGGGAGTAATGTCCTTCTTGAAATAAGAACAGTTTTTTCATGCACAATAACAAATTTGATTAAATAATTCGAAAATACGCTAAAAAATAAGTTTGTTGCATTTATTTTTGGTGCTAACTTGCAATTCTCGTTGCCACTACTGTATGACTTGGAAGTAGGAAAGATTAAAAAAATATACTCCACCCTACTAACACGACTGTTCGCCTCTTCCAACAACGTAACCAATGTTTACCAATGCATGTCTGCCATTACATTTTTTAAGTGCCAGGTTTGCCTAGCCCAGAGACTGCCATTTGTGAGACTACATAATATTAATGACACTGGTCTGAACTGCTGAAAGGAGGAATAAAGACTACTTTTATTTGTTACAACTGTGAGCAAGTAGATTAATTACAATTTCATATCCAGGTAAATTTTTTTTTTTGCAAAGGGTTTAGGGCAATAAGCAAAATGGAAATTTGTGCGTTGTTACAAATAAAATGCATACTGACGTCTTGTCTGCGTTTCCTATCTAGGATAGCAATTAAGAATGCTTCTGGCGAATAAAACATGTGCACCATTTATTACTTGCTTTGAAATCACGTTGAGGAATGTTCCTTGCAGTTGCTGTTTCCATCGCATTCGTTCGAATTGCGTCCCGTGAAACTGGAAGTGCACTCTGATGCTTCTCCCACATGAACACTAACACAATTTATTCTACTTCATTAAACTTCCCTTTTTTTGTCCCATGATATGCTTTCCTTGTTGAATGAGAACATTGCAATTTATTTTAACAAAGTCACCACCTGCAAACATTTTCTTTGGTAATGGAAAAATGCCTGGCTACAGCACAATTGTTATGCATTTTAGCATACCGAACTACTATTAGTTTAAAATTTGCATCATACCTACAATGTTCAAATTTTCTTTGCTGCGACATCGACAAACCTTTTTTTCTCAACGTGGTCACACACATTTAATTAACACTACACATTTACCAATAAGCTCAATGAAAAATGGTGAAAGGCTTTAAGAAATAAACAAAGTACAAAAAAATTCAGATGTCATAGATGCATCTACTACCTCGTACTCACAACCCCAGGCATATTCTTTCTGGAAATGTTAAATGTCAGCGCAAGAGTTGGTCATCAAACAATATTGATCGCTTGCTTTCACAGACATGACACCATTTTGATGATCACTTACCTACTCTAGATCACAAAATAATTTTTCTTGACCGCCATGTTGCAATTATATCTTCTGTAAACATAACCTAACCAAACATAACCATCTGTGGTGTAATGTTATGCACTGATGTGTTTATGCATATTTAATGCTTGTACCAATATTTTAGCAGTGGTTTTGTCAGGGGGTTTCACGATAATGAGCAAAATCTCCCCACCTGGATCAAATACCATTACGAGTCAATTGGAAGAAAAAGGTGACAGAAATTGAAGTTAACCTCACATTTAGTTGCAATTGTCTATTATTACTCCTTTTCATAATATTATCTTTACTTGTGTTGTTTTGAAAGAATACAATATTTCTCTGGAAACCATGAACTAAGTGCTATTATTACCCATGTATAAATATTGACCTCAAATTGTTTTGTGATGTGAAAATAAGACAACCCCTAAATTTTTGAAAGTGAAATTTGGAACTGAATATAGTCTTATATTTGGGTGAATACTGTATTTTCGTATTTACTTTCATTAAACATTTTTGACTGTAGAGGTGCCTATTTAGTGCAATTTCTTGCATGAAATGTAGTAACACATGTATGACTTGATCTACCATTTTCCGTACAGTCATGAAGCGCCGAAGCGTCGCAGTTAATTTTTATTCTTCAATTTATTAGTTTCTGCAAACCGGTGAAGTGTTGTACTTCCTGAATAATTTTGCAAATTATTTTCTGTGAATGGCAGACAAATGTGTTAAATGATTGTCATAGAACAACAGGTGTTCAGGAGTTGCAAATAGGAATTACAAACAGTAAGCCAGTGTGTTTTGTAAATAATGTATTTCTAAATGGTTATTAGAATGTTTGAAATGTACATGAACTAGAAAACCATTATTTCAACTATGTAGTGTGGTATAAAAATAACACGTTTGCTATATAGAAAATTTAACTTCGCCAAAGATATTTATGTATAGAATGTGTTTACTATTCAGATTGGTACAAACTACAAAATCCTAATCACATTTTCTTAATTCTGTGATGTTAAAACTTTCCAGGTTACAATAAATTGAATGTTACTTCTGTATGAGCAAAATTTTCCACTGGTCCATTAAAACAATATATCATTCAATTTGATTCTGTCTCGTAAGAAGAGATGCAAAACAATGCAGTTTCATGAAAGACTTTAAGTCCCCCCTTCCCTCATTTTCTTCACCCCCATCCACCCACAATAATATAAACAGAGCCCCAGCTGTATAACTATGTCATAACAAAGATAAAATGAGTTGGAATGGTAACTTACATTGATAATGATCATAGAATTTGTTTACACATGTTAAACAGAACAGTTGTGGTATAAGGATACATTGTAGCCGCGCTACTCTTTTAGAACTGTCAAAATTTAGTGAACTCATATAAAATAAAGTATAAAAAATTGTAAAAAAATTTTTTTTATAGCGTTTTTAATAAATAAATAATTTTTATAAATATTTTTAAAATTATTTTAAAATAAATGTGTCACATCAGGGAAACTGCATATAATCCATTCACGGTATCTTCGATACTTTTGAAAAGAACCTTTGAAAAATCACCCTAGGAGTTACATGTTCAATTGGTTATAAAAAAATGGTATATGGAAAAAGGTTTTGTCTTGCTTTTAGCACTGAAGCACTATATAAATTGGTTGTTTTAAGTTTTAAGTATATTTTTTCAATAAATTTTAATAATTTGTTAAAAGTCCGTAAGAATTAACAAC
>NQII01000026.1:969581-980589 GCA_002778355.1 Clitarchus hookeri | reverse complement strand
CAGTTCCCACAAGGCACTGTTTGTTTACAAAATATTTGACAGTTCCCACATGGCACTGTTTACAAAACGTTTGACAGGTGTCACATGGCAATGTTTTGTTTACATACTGCGGAAGGATACATAATCGGCTCCCTGAAAGTAGATATTTAGCAGGGTTTCAGAAAATCTTGAAGTTACCGTGAATACATTATACAGGCATGTCTGCAGTACCATGGATGCAAGAAAGCCAATGGCTGGAGGAATTGAGCTATACTGCAGCTAATATCCATTCTAAAGAAAAACAAAGCAAATTAGGCTTAGTTTAAGTTAAAACTAACATGGCTTTAAAAGTAACTTGCAAACCACACAATTAAATGAAGTAAAACCAGATTACAGAGGTAAATAATGAAACTGTAAAAATCTTTATAAATTAAACCAAAATTTATAGATGAGCTTGAATATAATTTAGAAATTTAAATTTTAACCCGCAAATTGAAATCATTAAAAAATTTATTAAATTTGAGATTTCATGAATGCAGGGAAAACGTATTATTAACCACATTGATAATGAATGATTAACTATAACAAGTTAGTTAAGTTGACGCGTGATGCATAGTGGCATAATATTTATTTACGACTCAGTCATCTACCGTCACGTCACTCTGACTGGAGTTCGAACATACAATGGTTTGCTTCCAGAGCCAACCTGCACACCCCTAGGCAAGGGGCACTCAAGGACATGGCATCCGAAGCCGTCTACACCGTTATGTTAGATGTCTCATGTCTTGTAATCACCCCCACGTGCGACAGAATCTGAGCCAAGCGCTGCTCCTAAGTGAGCGGCAGAGATGCAACATCCACACAAAGAAAACCACCATTTCCAGCTTCCCTTGAGAGAATGTGGCTAGCGCTGCTAAGGGAGGCGCTCTCTCCCGAAGATACTCGACCAGCCGAAGGAGCCGCGCCGGCGCACAACCTCAGACCGTCAGTTGAATACTCTGCAGCTCGCTCCACCACTTGTGCTGGAGCTCTTGGAGCTCTCTGCTTACCACTTTCCTCACAAGAGAACCACCGCCTTCCAGAAGTCTTCTAAACCAGCATCCAGCAACCCCCGAAGAAGTTTTTTCCTCCTTACACTTACTACCACTTGGTAGTGACCCCAGAGTCCCTTCAGGACTAACAGTGTAGGTTAGGTAGGGTCCAGTTATTGTGATAGCTAGTTAGCTCATCTGCTCTAGTTTAGTTTTGCCCCAGGTCTCCTTCACCTGGTTAACGTTGATTACTTCGACCGGTTTGAGTACAATTGATAGCTAGGACAGTACGGGCCACGTCTATTCCTTCCTATGAGGAATAAACATCTGTTCTTACTTTAACCCTGTGTACTCATTCTAGGGTGATTGTTACTGTATACCTCGTAAATGTCAATCCACAAAGGAGAAGCAGGAGACCGCGTCTTGATACAGATATTCCAAAACTATCTAGTGTAGGACTGCAGGCTACCCTTAATCAGGCACACGTACGTCGCCAAACATAACACAGTTGACTGCCACCCGTACCTTGAACCAAGTACTCCTGTACTTTGTTATATTGTAATGTAGAGCCGCAACCACTAGGAACACACGCAAAGAAGCGGCTAGATATCAGGATCAGATAACCCACTCCATCCACCGTGTTGAATGGGACCGAACTCAAGCCACCCACATGGAATATTAATTCAATTCAATAGTCAGATGTCTTCCACATAAAATGCTAACACAGAGAGTATCTGCAACCCCATTTGTTCCCATATAATTAC
Organism: Clitarchus hookeri; assembly: GCA_002778355.1. NCBI lineage: Eukaryota > Metazoa > Arthropoda > Insecta > Phasmatodea > Phasmatidae > Clitarchus > Clitarchus hookeri. The sequence continues at coordinate 978,815 of NQII01000026.1, read as the reverse complement.
AAATTATTGTATTTTTAAATGCTGTGTACTTTTTGCAAACAAAACATTCAATATTTGATGGCCTCTCGCAGAAAAACCAGACAATATTTCAATAAAACATTAATTTATATTAATAAACAGACTTCTTCCAAATTGATACCACCGAAATGTATCTGCAACTTTCTTTGTTGCCAATCAATTACAAAAACTGTAACATTGAACACAGCCTCTTTTTTTCCAAGTGCAAATTTAATCTTTAGTATCCTCTTGTAAAAAAATCTGTGGATATTTTTAATGAAATATTAATTTATATTAATAAACAGACATCTTTGACCTTCTTTTTCATCAAACAATTACAAAAACTAATAACACTAAATGCTGTGTATTGTTTCGTCAGCAAAAATTCAGGTTTTGATGGCCTCTTGTTGAAAAACCAGAGGATATTTCAACAAAATGTTAGATGTTTTCAGAATAAAGTGATACCGCAGAAAGGTATTTGTGACCTCCTTTGTCCCCAATTAATCAGAATAATGCTAACATTCGACACAGCATACTTTTTTCAGAGCGCCAATTCAATGTTTGGTGGTCTGTTGCAGAAAAATCGTCTGATATTTTAATGAAATTAAAATTTTTATTACTAAACAGACCTCTTCCAAATAAAATGATACCACAGAAAGGCATCTGTGACCTACATTGTTATTGCAAAAACTGAACATTCAACACAACATACTTTTTTCCGAGTACAAATTAAATTTTTGGTGGCCTCTTGAGGATGTTTCAAAATGAAATATTAGTTCACATTAATAAACAACTCCTTACTTTTTTTGTGAGGGATAGTTCAATTTATAATGGCCTCTTGTTGAAAAACCAAAAAATGTTTCAGTGAAACATTAATTTATATTAATTGCAGAGGTCTTCTGTATAAAATGATGTCGCAAAAAAGTGTTTGCTACCTCCTTTGTCTGTATTCAATTACAAAAATGGTAACATTCAACATACTGTACTTTTTTCTGAGCGCAAATTCTATGTTTGATGGCCTCTTGCAGAAGAATCATAAGATATTTCAATGAAACATTAATTTATATTAATATACTGATATCTTATGAATAAAGTGATACCACAGATTGTTATGTACAATCTTTCTTGATGCCAAAAAAAATTAACAGGGCTGTGCGCACAGTCTAAGCCTAACCAGCACATATCGGAATATTAGCCTTATCATGCTCAAATGGAAAACTCGGCGGTTTTACTTTAGAAGTGTGGAGAACATGAACATCAGCCAGCATGCGTGAGCTAGACACACCAAACGTGTATGGAAACTACACCAGAATGAGACAATTTGAAGTATTGTACCTTTTATAGTTCAGGTAACTATTCTGAACTAATGTAGCGTACACATAACAAACAATAGGGTGAACATTTTGGCACCTGTTCTTTCAGATACAATTATTGCATACGGTCTTTGTTGCCATTGTTTGTTTTAAGCTGCTCACATTTGAAAATCCCAGTAAAAGATGCTTGGTAGGGTGAGGAGAAGGCTGGAAGTGGGGAAGTGAGGATGCATCTGGCTCATCAAGTATAATGGCCTGGGAAAAGGGGGAAGCCTACAAGGGGAAGGAAGACTTGCAGTTGTGGCACGTAACATATGATGAAAGAAGCTGCTGTCGAGAGTTGTATTTGTGAGTAAATTTGTAAGCGCCTATGGAGCTGATGGCATATGCAAAAAAACTAAGCGTAATAAGTAGGGATGGGTCGGTTATGTTCTTCGGTTCCAATTTATACTGGTTCTTAGGTTTGACTCGGAACCGGTTTTAGGTTAACAACTACTCGGTTCTCGTTTCCACCATACCTGCCAACTTTAGGAAATCATAATTAGGAAGATTTTGTAAACACAATAAAATAATTTAATTTTTTAATAAAAATTACACTAAACAATGCAGGCTTACCATAAATACTACCACTTAACATGAAAGAGGCCCATAATGCTTTACTACACTAATAACTTAACTAAAAAACATAATATGTTTATATTTTATTACCTTTACACTTTCAGTGGAATGCGAGACGAAGCATCATAGCGCAGAAATTTTAAAGATGTAACTAGTGCCCGTAGCTTTCTCCAAGACATCTGCATTGCGTTGTTAGCTTAATTGTTAATCTGCATCAAAATAATGAACTAAAACTATCTTGCTACTTAAGTTAGAGCACTATGGAGTCATACAACTATTATCTATTTTTGCTATGTTGTGTTGTATTCTGCTGTTTATATTGAAATGGAACACTGTGGTTTTAAAGAAACAGGTGTGGTTTTCTTTAAGAATTCTGCACTACAATTTTGTTCATAATATAAGCCTGATTTCCTGCATTTCAAAACCGAAATTGATTCTATAGTGTCATTAGACATGGAGGATCTAAACTGGGTCCTGTTTTTTTTCACCAAACTGAAAACACGCTCGCATTCTGCATTTCTGTATGGAATGGACAACATTATTCTACATACTATATGATATTTTGAAATGCCATAAACACCACGAATCCTGGATAACTTGGCCCACTTAACATCATCACTATCTCCTGTAGCACTAAGGGTTGAAATGTCGTCTATCTGAAGAGTTGAGAATTGTTTTTTAAGTTTCGTCCATAGCTGCATTCCTAGTTTTACCTTCTTGTACAGGCAAATTCAAGGGAAAAAAATCCACAAAGCAGCGAGCAGAAGAAATTCAGAATAGGAGCATCACTGTTTGCTTATGTCAAAGTAATTCTCTTTTTGCTGGAAACAGTAGAAGAACACAAATTATTCCTTTCCTCATTTATGTTTTTCTGACATATTCCATCAGAGGTTGAACAGGATGATGATTGTAGTTTGGGAATTTTGGAAGAGGTGAGACTCGAAGATGAAATTTTCTCATTTACAACCTCTCCCTTAAAGAAATTAAGCAATGGTTTCCACTGTTCAAAAACCCTCAGTAAACTTCTTCCAAGAGAAAGCCATCTTGAACAGACGTGCTTGAGTATTTTCTTCGCTTCTGTATCATAGAGCTCTTGAAATTTTTGTAACCTTTCTTTTCTGTTTGAACTTTTTCCAAATAATAAAAAATGTCCACAAGAATGTCATAAACTTTTACTGGCAAAGCAGATACAGCCTTTTCTGCAGATAAATTTATCGGGTGACAAATGCAACCAATCACAATAATTTTAGGGTGTTTCTCTTTCAACACTGCTGCAACACCATTTTTATGGCCAACCATTACAGCTGCATTATCTGCACAAAAAGCCACGCAGTGTTCAACAGGAATGTTATTGCATTGAAGCTGTGCAAGCACTAAATTACCTATATTTTGTCCAGTAGAATCTCCTTCCAGGGCGGGGGTAGAAAGAACAGAGTTCACAATTTTCTGCTCTGTATCATTGTAAAATGCCACTACAATGGGATACAATTTTGAATTGGTGTCATTGCTTCCATCAGTTGAAACAGAAAATGGTGCATTCTGCAAACATTGTACTACACTAGATTTTGCATCAGAAGCCATTTCCTTTACAATTGCCGAGGTTTACTTCTTTGCAATTTCGGAGCCCGGGGACATTTTTTTTTAGTAGAAAACCTGCATGATCTGTGGCAGTTAGGGGAATGTTGTGCTCTACCAAAACAGAAGTAAACAAGCATTCTGCTCGTGTAACGTCCGAATCGGCATTTCCAGGTTTTGCAAAGAAGTTAGAAATCTCCTGATTTTCTTCCTGGCACTTTATGTTGGCGACATGCTTTGTGATTTTTGTACACTTATATCGTTTAGCCCACCATGTGCAATGTTTATGTTGCATCGGCATATACTACAAAAGCCAAACCTATCGCTCTTGTCTGATTTTATAATACAGGGTTACTCTACTCTGTATGATTCCCGGAATGCCTGGTAGTAATATTGCTTTTTTCTACTCATCTTTAGTTTTAAACTTTGCAGAATCGACAATAAGTAACCTATCAAGACCTCACAAAAACATGGCAGGCAAGAGACATAATACACAGCTCATTGTAATCACAGTCCATACATAGTTACATACAGCTTTTATCGCCCACTGTAATAAAATCCTTTAACACATGTTTCAACTAGACTTCAAATTGAAACAGTTCACAGTAAAATCAATGCCCACACGTATTCGTATTTTTGTATTCACAAACAAATTTGGTAGCTATCAAAAACTCCACAGATGAAAAAATGCAACTCCAACAAACAATAGAAATGCAAAAATCGATCATCGCCTCTCGTAACATGATCTCTTGGATGCAGGCAAAATCAGTATCGGTCTATATCGTCACAACACTACAATTTCCGTGTTTTAACGTAAAATAATAGGTTTTTTTTTACTGATTCAACTAATTAAAAATTGGAAGACTTCCGGAAAAATCGGAAGGGTTGGCAGGTATGGTTTCTACACAGCAATGGCAAAACTCTGTTACAAAAATAACTACCATGACATGCGACATACGCACTTTTTTCCCAAAATAAAGAAAAAAATTTCTGGTAAAAAAGTGGAGTGGTAGTTGTAAGCAGTTTGGAGGGAAGTGTAGGGGAACAGTCTGTTATCTCATCTTTCACTCTTACATCAACACTCCTCTCCCTTCTCACTCTCTTTATTACTCAGCCCTCCCCTGTAAATAACACTGCTAGCCCATTGATACATTAGAGACTTTTTTTAGAGAGGTTTTACATTCCAGCATGGCTAAAAAAAACAGCAAGTCACTGCATAAAAGCTGCAAAAAGAAAAGGAAGCAGGCTGCCCAATCACCATAAAAGAAGCAAAAAAAAGAAGAAAAAAGCAAAAAATAAATAAAAGGAATCCACCTGCCACAGTTGTTGATGTTCTTTTGCACAATGTTTTGGCTTTTAGCCCCACAAGTTATTTAATTAAAGTATTTTCCAAACATATTACAATCACCACATATTAATGTAAAAAAAGAATAATTTGTTACATATTTACTAACCTTAAATAAATTTAATACAACAAGTTGATCTGTATACATTAAAACTTATCTTCACACTAGTTATTTTTCAATTCTTCCATAGGTTAAATAAAATATTTAATGAATTTTACCTGCATTGGTTTAATAAAGTTGCAAACAATAGGCAAGTATTCAAAATAGAACGGAATACTAGAACCGATATTTAAATTGTAGAATCTGAACCGGAACCGATATTTTTTGTTATTCGACTCATCCGTAGTAATAAGTAGTCAATGAACATACAGTGGAACCGCGCTATAACGAGTATGGCCTATAGCGACACATCTGCTATTGCAATATTTTTTAAATGCTCTGTCAATGAAGCCTTTTGCTATAGCAATAGAAACATTTGTAAACTCGTATTTTTTAAATGTTTAAACACGTCGTATCGCAAGTGACATTCACCCACTTGCCACGTGTGAGCCAGCCTTTGTTAGTCTGTGTGGCGACACTCGCGTCCACTTGCGTCGGCCGGAGCTACGGTAAGAGGAAAGGGCGGGTGTTGTGAGGGATAAGGAAGATGGTATTATAGTGGAGGGGAGAGGTACGAATGGGAGTAGAGCTAGTCGAGGCCAAGAAAAGAGGGGTACGCTGGAAAAAGTGCCGAAGGGGGGAGGGAAATGGTAATGGTAAGATGCTAGAAGCCTGCCGTTCCTTTTATGCTGTACTGTCTAGGTGGTTGACTACTTTAGTTTAGTTGTTAAATAAAACGGGAATTTTTAATATTGCAGGTTTTTTATATCATTAAAAACAAATTTTAAATGCCTAAGTTTGTTATAAAGTTGTCTTAGATCATAAGGACGTGACCCGGGAAAAGCTTTGTAATTTAAAAAAGTTGTTTCATAATCAGTGATTTTTGTTGTGCAAAAACGGGAATTTGAACATTGCAGGTTGTAAAAGTATTAAAAATGGATTATAAATGCCTAAGTTTGTTATAAAGTTGTCTTAGATCGTAAGGACGTGACCCGGGAAAAGCTTTGTAATTTAAAAAATTAATTTTCCATAAACGGTGATTTTAAGTAACTGGTATTTAAAGAACAATTTCACAAGTGATTTTAAGTTGCTGTTTTAATTAGAAATACTATTGAAAGTTTACTAGTATGTTATTTTGTATGTTGAGGGGTTGATTTGGTTAAATTACGCTTATTTCCTCGTGGGTGTGTGTCACACTGCCGAGCGAGTAAAAGTTTGTTTGGAAACTTGGTTTTATAAATATTTTAAGTCGCGAAAAGACGCTGAGGGCGTGTAATTAATAATTTAAAACAGTTTGTTTAGTTATTATTCTTTCAATAATACTTGAAAACAATTATTAATTTTGAGAAAGAAAGCTTTAAAAAAAAATTGTGATGTGCTGTAAGATGAAAGGTACCCTACGGTCGTTAAAAGACCATTAACTGCTGCTGCTGGTTTTTTTTGCAATGTTGAAATGTCACCCCTAAAAAAAAAAACTTTGTGTTGTCTCTTTCTTTCTTCTCAACCTGAGAGGCTGGCTATCCTCTGCCTTACACACAAACAAGGAAGGATTGGAGGAATTTAGAATTTATCGATTGGCAACATGAATGTGAAAGGGAGTGGAGGGGAAACTTAAACATGTGGATGCTCTGCTTTGAGGCGTGACAGGTTTGTAAAATGACTGATGAAGGGGGAGAGACAGGAGAAGAAGAGGTAGGGGAAAGAGAGAGACAAGGAGTGAAGTAGCGCGCTGATTGGTAAGCAACTAACTCCATCCCGCAACCCAAAAATTTGGGGAAGGGGAAGAAGAAAGGAGGAGGAAGACACGTTGCGTGCGTCTGCTGGTCATTACATACACTTCATATGCATAGTTTACGGCATTCTTTAAACACAGGATCTACGAGGGCAACCCGTAAGAACCCCCTGATCGGAAGGGCAACACTGTACATTACACACAGTAAATTTTTAGGCATGACACATTCATACACTATTTTTTAAATATATATAAATAAATTAATTTTTAAAAAAATGTTATAACGATAACTTGCTATAACAAAAATTTATTTTACCATTGTCGACTATCACCGTAACGCGGTTCCACTGTAAATGAAAAACCTTGATCCAAGTTGTAATTCGTAAGGACACATGCAAACTGAGAAGGCAAGCGAGTGAGAGCACAATGGCAGGACAAATATGCGATGGTGGTTTTGTCACATGTAGGAACGTTCTGCCACCTGAGGGGCAGAGGTTGCATGGAGTTTATAAGTATTAGCTTGCGCTGGCAGCCTAGGGGGTTGGTGTTTATTTTTAGGTACGCCCTACATCAAGTAGTGCTCACCAACAAGAAGCAGCAACCAAAAAAGTGCAATAAATTTATTTATTGGCATATTTACCTCAAATTTTGTACTTTTGTCCTCCTAAATTTTTTACTGTTCCTCAAAACGAGTCTTTATATAAAAACAGTCACTTTAAATAGGTTGAGTATAGAGAGGTTAACACTGGGCTGTCATACATGTAAACAAAAATAAAATAAGCCTAGAAATTCGTGTTGTATCAGTAATAAGTAAAACCAGAGGAAAAATATTTGTCTAGAAATGGTAATAGCGGAAATTGAGGTTGTTCATTACTGAATATTTTCTTTGGACTTAATTTAACTTTTAACAAACTAGTAAAGTCATTACAAAATAAGTTGGTTTCTGAAAACTTAATGAAGCCAAAACAAGCAACACAATAATAAAATTTCTCACAAATATCATAAAGTATAAATATCTAATGCAGCCTTTTGTGGCTATTAGTAAAAGGAATACAACATTAAATTTGTCTTGATAAACTAAAATATTATCATAGCAATATTGGATTTATTACGAATAGTAATAAGATAACTGTAAAAGAGGTACCCTGAGAGTTATTTGTCTAAGGATGTCATTGTCTCGACACAATTGTGTTTACAACAAATATTTTAATATTTGAGTCAACTTAAGCATGATATTACTTTAAAGTTCACGTAGATATTAATCCATAGAAAAGTTATTTTTCAATTTTCATGCTCCACTTAGCTGAAGAGGTCTGCAGAAATCTTGAATACATAGAACGAAAACGTTTTTGGGAAGTGGAAACTGACACAAAGGACAGAACATTGCTGTACAGCCAGCACTGTAGCGGAGATGGATACAGTACCAAAAGCAGGCAAAATGGCACCAAAGTTCAAGTTATACTGGGACCTACACCAAACTACATGTACATGTACAGCAGAGAGAGAAAGAAGAAAATCAACAAACATGTTAAGGACAGGAAGAAAAAGGCTCTTTGAAGATGGTACTGACCACGAGAGACAAACATCTGAACTCATGTAGACTGCATCACCAAATTTCAAATAAAGCCGCAAGAAACTACACAACAAACTTTTTCTTTGTACATGACAAAATAAAGTAAACTAAAACATTTTGTGGACACTTACGTGCCGAAAAACACTATCAGGGAAATAGCACCACAGTCAAAAACCATGATGGCTTCACGCCAAGGCCAGGAGCACTTTAACAAAGCTATATGGAATACACAGGAATGTAAAAAAAAAAAATCTGCTGATAGAATGTGTGAGCTGTCAAATTCAGATGGCTTACTTTTGTCAAGAGACAAAGGGAAGGATATTTTGCTTTTCATATAAGTTGACTCAATTTTGACAGATAGTGTGACCAACCTACACACTATGTAAACAGTAAATGATCTTGTTTGCAAAATATTGTATCAGCGGATGAGCTGCAGGATGTTGGTGATATTGATGATTAGCGAAGAAAATAGTACTCAGAACAAACAAAACAGTTGTATTTCAAAACTTAAATTGAACTTACAACATTTATAGTTTAAATTGTGTTTCCAAAGTATTGTACAATTTTTTTTGGCTTTTATAGAATTGGTTTAAACACAATCAGTGAAACGTTTCCAGCCATTGTGCATGTGTTCTTTTTCGTCACATTTATGCAAGTACCTTATTAGTGTTAATGAAATATTGTATCTGTAGTTAATTACGTATTTGCCAGAATATAAGATGACCCCCCCCTCCCCAAATTTGCCCTTTGCTAATGAGGAAAATTCAATTTTGCCACAAATACTTATTGACAGGCTACGATGATAAAAAAATTCGGTAAAATTTTACTATAGGGGCTTTTCTGAAAATAAGAAAAAAAACTCCAGAAAGTGGTATATTTCGACTCTACTAATAACGTAGAACACGAATATATTGGGGGCATGGCTTTAAAATAAGTACAACATATTTTAAAAAATTGAACAAGTTTGTGAGGTGACTGTTT
>NQII01000026.1:950485-969308 GCA_002778355.1 Clitarchus hookeri | reverse complement strand
TAGGTTAGTTTAGAGCCGTACAATCCTAGGTTAGTTTAAAAACGTAAAATAGTGATTCACCCATCGTGGAGTTAGGTTCTATTAGGTTAGGTGGGTACATGTTAGGAAATTCGTCGTACGTTAATGCCCCTAGTATATTCGTGTTCTACGTTATTAGTAGAGTCGAAATATACCACTTTCTGGAGTTTTTTTTCTTATTTTCAGAAAAGCCCCTAAAGTAAAAAATTACCAAAAATTCAAAAGTCAAATACTACATGAAAATGATTTTTAATATTCAGTGTGTCTTTTCACAAGGCTGGCTACAAAGATTCAAACACCGGCATGGTATTTCACAGATCAGCTTGTGCGGTGAAAACTTTTGACTGACCATCAAGCAGCTGATAAGATTGTAATTGATTTCAATGAGTTAAATTCAGATTCAAAACTGACACCCAAACAAGTGTACAATGCTGATGAAACAGCACTGTACTGGAGGTCTATGCCTAGAAATAAATTGACTACTGCTGAAGATACCTGTTCGAGAATGAAAGAATCTAAATATTGAGTCACTGTACTTACGTATTCAAATACTGCTGGAACACACAAACTGAAGTTATTAGTTTTTGGTAAAAGTAATAAACCGAGAGTGCTGAAAGGAGTTAAGGTGTTCCCTGTTGATTACAGAACAAGTAAGAAAGGCTGATTTACAACAACATTAACCACACATTGGTTTGACAGTGTCATAAGGCAGGCATGTCACCACTGTAACAGCTTAGGGCTGGAAAATAATTGTAAAATTTTTCATCTTTTGGACAATTGTTCTGCCAGTGTTGTACCTTCCACCTAACTGCACATCTCTTACATAGCCCCAAACCCAAAGTATTCTGAGATTGCTGAAATGCATACAGCGCACAGAGTATATGCATAATTTCTTAAGCAATGTGAATTCTGGTTCCTGAAATCATGAAATAATACAACTTGAAATATGTTATTTGGGCACTGGCATGAGCATTTGAGAGTATACCACGCTCGACTTTAAACAATTCTTGACACATCTTTTGGCAGTGCATTGTATTTCATGAAAATGATAAATGTGAATAGATCAATTTCTGTGGTTTCAAAATCTTGCAAAAAAAGATAATGGTGAATGATTTGCTAGAGTATGCAAAATGTGTTGTAAACCCAGTGGTTTACGAATTTACCGCAGATGATATCGAAGAGTGGATTGAGATTAATAAGGATGCGTGTGTTAACCATCTCACTGATCGTAAAATTTTTGATATGGCGATGAACAAAAAAGTTGCAGGTGAAATTGACGAAGATGAAGCAGCAGGTAATGATCCGGCCAATGAAAATGTTTCAATTGACAACTGTATTGCACTCTCAGGATGTCTTATTTCTAGCCTTGAAAATCGAAGCTTCATAACGCGCAACAAATTATGAATTTGTATGTGTTGCAAAGCCATCTCCTTCCAGAGAAACCAAAGCATTTGAAGCAGAGGCTTATCACAGACATGTTCACAGTGATAAACGTGCCATCATGTTCCAGTAGGCCTACTGTGTGTGAAACTGCCCCCAGCAAAAATCTAACAGCGACACCTAATAAAGTCTGTTTCATATAAGTTGGCGAGATTCTGACAGTCAGCGAGTGGCAACTTGATGTATACGAAACAAACAAAAGTGCCATTTACAAAATCCTGTATCGGCTGATGCACGAACGAACATAAGTTAATATTACGTTGGCTATTCAGGGTGCACTGCAGACTCACATTAGACAAGCAGAAAATACACTATAAGAAAAAGTTCCTTTATTAATTAGTACATTTTATTTTACATGGTCACAAAACAGTGGTTGTTAGTGTTACAAACCAAACTTTGTGATGAAGTAGTAATGTATAGGTGTTCAAAATTAAATGCACAATAAAACGATCCGTATCCAAATTAAACACAACTTCAAAACCTTTTTCACGTGTCCAACCTTACTTTCCATACGTGCTTGATATTAATTCCAAAAGCATACAGAAATATTGCATAACATAGTTGATTTATTTTTATAATAATTTGACGAAATATATTTCAAATTTGTGTCGTTCCGAGTCAGTAATAGAAGAACAGTCAACTTTTAAAAAGACGGGAACAGGAGGCAGGCCGTGCTGCGATCCGTTGAGTGACCCAAGCGGCTTACATCTTGCCCTGTCATGCTGTGGGCGTCATCTGTCCGCTCTTTCCTGAAGCATTACCAGTCAGAAAAGAAAAGCTTTCGTGTGTGATTCATAACAAATTTACAAACAGATACCAATAGTTTTTTTTTCTGCGAGCTCTGCATAATTTTTAAGTAACATATTTAGTGTACAACGATTTTGAGTACTAGTAATTTCTATTTGGCCAGTATTTGTTCGTCTACTTAAATTATACGCCATATTATTCTCCCGAAAACCCATTTCCTTGTTTCCATGTTGTTACTGTATTGTATTGATAAAACAAAGAAAGTGGGACTCGCGTGAATAGTTTTTAAGCAATTCTTACGTTATTCCACGACACATATTTCTAACACAAGCTGTTTAGTATCAGTAATAGCAGAATAACTGCTTTGAAAAAGTTGTTTTTAAGTTGTTTGTTGGCGAATGAAAAGTGCGTTGTCAAGCAAGTTTCCCGAATTACTTTTATTTCCAGTCTTAAAATATTAGCTGTAACATCCAAAGTGTGATAAGAACTACAATTACAGTCTCACAAATGTTAACCCAAATTCGTTGTCTGTAATAAATAAAAATATAGGTAACAAATATTTCATTTTTTGCAATGTTTTTTGTTTTTACTTTTGAAACCTACAAATTTTTTAGACAGATGTGAGCCTATAAATATCTTAAAATTTATTGAGCATTACAATGGAAAGTGGATTATCTGACAGCATGTTAATAAAATTAATGTACAGCCGCCACTTGAGGCACCAGCTGATGGTGAAAGGATACATAAACGAAAAGTAAACATTGGAGTTACTGTCATCGAACTGTCAAAATCTCGCCAACGTATAAGAAACAGACCATACATACCTGCCAACCTTCTCACTTTAGGCAGGAGACTGACGCTTTACCACCCATTCTCCCGCCCTCCCGCATATACATTTTAATCTCCTGCTTTTTTTTAACTTAGTTTTGATTATGTGGTTTTCAATTACGTAAATTTTAATTCCGTACTGTGTATAGGAATTATGGTACGTGCCATAACTTATAGTAATTTAAATACAGTCAATAACCTAAATTTTTGGGCAAAATTTGTGGAATTAAGAGTACATCGAGATAGTTACCTTGTTGGTTAAAATAGTTGTGGGACAGGATTTAGTACGCACTCTCATCATTGGTGTTTGCTAGATAATCAGAATTTTTTCCAGCTATCCAAGTTGGCTTTGTCAACGTTGTAAAGGAGTGTTGGGCATCGTTTGCGTGTTTTTGTTATGACACAGATAGTTACAAAATCTATTCCTGGTTGTGGAAAATATGCTACTGAGCGATAAGAGTTGTGTGATTATGAGTTTTTCACATGCATTGTTCACTTGTACTCTTGAATAGGGCCATTCTTATAGAAATGTCGCTCAATAAGCCTGCAGTGAATATTTGTCTGTGTCAAAAAGACATTCAGTTAAGAATTTCTGTGCATTTCATCCTCAACGAAAGAAGAACATTTTGCATTCTGCTTATAGTGTCGTGATTTTTCCATCTCACGTGTCAGGAAGGGTGACTTGAAGCATGTACAAAGAAACATGCAGACAATGCTTGATGCCTGGAATCAAATAAGAAGTTGGGTGTTTTCTGTAATACAAATTGCAAAGGAGAAAGTGTGACTAATGCCGAGTGTTTGATCATATATTTTATTTTAGAACACAATTTGCCCATTAGTTGTGCTGACCACAAAAAATGTTTCCTGATAGTGAAAATACCCAGAAATATGGTTGCGCTTGTACAAAAACTTCTGCTGCCATTGTGATGGAAAAAGCAAAATCTGAAAAAGAGAAACTTTTGTCTACCCTGAAGCAAGGTATTGTATTTTCATTGTCCACTGATGGTAGCAATGAAAGCGATGCCAAACTGTATCCTTTTGTTGCAACTTACTACCATGATGAGCCACTGATGATCGAGAGTTCTCAGGCTGTGTATTCCTGTATTGAATGATGATTCCACAGGTTTGAATATTGCCACACTTGTTTTGGATGCATAAAAATCACAAAACATTGCTCCCCAAAATTGCATAGCATTTGGTACCAACAATACTCCAGTAATGATTGGTGTGAAGAATGATGTAGCTACTCACTTGACAAAAGAGATTCCAAATATGTTTGTTGTTGGCTGCCCTTGCCATCGTATCAATTTGTCTGCAAAAAAAAGCTGCTGCAGCCCTTCCATGCAAAATTGGCGAAATATTGGTAGATATTTTCTTCTATTTGGATAAAAGTGCAAAGTGAAAAAAACATATAAACACTGAAGCAAAAAAAAAATTCTGAAACATGTGTTGACACGCTGGCTGTCATTGGAAAAATGCTTGTAAAAACTGTCGGAACAGTGGGGTCCACTGGTTATTTTTTCCACATAGAGGTTAAGGAACCGCCAAAGCAAAAATCCGGAACATTGGATTCTTACAGAATACCCTGTAATGACGCAGTATTCTTAATTTTCGGGACGGGGACACGTGATACCCTCGAAGGTATCTAAACACAACAGTCCACATTGCTTCAGAAGTGCACCAGGTCTCCAGTTTCAAACAATCCGCAGCCATTCCAACATAAACTCACTTGTCATCCACCCTTTTTCATTACATTTAAAAATAATGTCACTAGGCAACTTCTCCCTGTGGTCCTTCGACTCAATGAAAGGCCATGCCGCCGCATAAAACTTGTGCACCACCTATTGCTTGCTTTGAAATCATGTCGAGGAATGTTCCTTGCAGTTGCCATTTCCATCGCCTTGCTTCGAATTTCTTCCCGCAAAACTGGAAGTTCACTCCGACACTTCTCCCACACAAACTCTAACGCAACTTTTTCCACTTCATTACACGTTCCTTTTTTTGGCTCGTGAAATGCTTTACGTATTGAATGAGAACACTGTAATTTATTTTCACAAAGTATCCACCTGCAAACATTTCCTTAGGTAATGGAAAAATGTGTGGCTGCAGCACAATTGTAATGCATTTTAGCATACCAAACCACCATTAGTTTAAAATTCACATCTTAACTACGACGTTAAAAATCGCTGTGACGCGACAAACCTTTTTTCTCAACATGGTCACTCATAATTAATTAACACATGCTCATTTACCAATATGTTTGATACAAAACAGGAAAACTGCTTTGACCAGAAGTAAACAAAGTATGAACAAAATTTCTGAATGGGTCAAAGTCATGGACAGATGAAAAATTGTAACGCATGCATTCATTTAATTGCGCATCATTCTATAAATTGATTTAAATTTCCCTATTCCAAACACAAATGGATAACATTTTGGTTATACTCAGTAATGGATTGAAATGTTAAAAATCTAGAAAACATCTCTGTTAACTATATTTTATGTGCAAGAATTAATGAGGAATAAGTGAATTCATAGTATTAACATTTGAAAAATATCTTTAATTATGGCAAACTATGATGTATGCCAACTTTCTGTATTATGACTTGTTAATTTGATTGGATGAGGCAAGTTTAATCTGATTTTGAAAGTAGGTAACTTGTAATAATGTAACAAAATATACTTACTCAGTTTTACTTGCGATTCTTGCATTTAACAATCATGCATCTACAGGACAAACACTGTTAACTAATAATTAGCGAAAATATTTTAACTTTATACAGATTCACAGTTAGAGAAGTGTAATGAAGTTAACCGTAAGCGGGAAGTTAGCTGCCGCTCTTATGTACGCCTAAAATATTTGTTCACACTTATCTAGATGTTTCAAATTCTAATAATGGTAATTGTTATTCCATGGTATCTCTCATTTTTAGGGATGAAGGTGCAAAGTACGGTAAAATCTCATTATAAAAGTACTTCACTTAAAGTAATTTTCATTATAAAGTAAATCTTTTAAATCCATTCAGATGTGGTAGTATTAAGTACTTGTTCAATATTCTTTTCAGTATTAATTATAAAATTGAAAATCCATTTGTGTACTTTGTATAACTTTTAGAATTATTGAGAATTATTGCATAATTATTTACTAGCTGGAGAGGGGCCACGGTGGCTGAGCAGTTAGACTGCTTGCTTCCTACCAAGGTGAACTGGGTTCAATCCCCAGCGGGTCACTTCCAGATTTTCACAAGTGGGAATCGTGCCGGACGATGCTGCTGTTCTCCTGGTTTTCTCATCTCCAGTTCCCCCTGTCCTTGCATTCTGGTATTTTGTAACTATTTCAGCATTAAATTTTTTTTTTGTTTTGTCTTTCTTTTGGGATGTGTGTTTATTTATTTTGGATACATAATAATTTTTTCAATTTTAAAGCTCCTGCCATCAGGTATAGTAGTTTTGTATAATCAGTATGTCACCTCTAAATTTATATTTATATTATATTTAGGTTTGTTAACATTTTACGTTTTGACAGTTCTATACCTGTTATTTGTTATGTGAGAACTGAGCTCAGATATCTTTGGCAGTGTTAGTTTTATCATAATTTTTGTCTATGCATTTCTACCTGGTTTTATCCACAAGTTTTGGCCATGGAGAAAGGTATAAATTACAGGATTGGTTATACTATTACGTAGAAGGAAGTGACGTCTTTTAAGAATTTCACGCGTAATTAGCGTCATCATGTGAACCCCAGTGACTAATTACTTCTCCGGTACTGTTGTGATTTTTCCCTTTGCAGTTGTGTGGGTGCTTGTTCCCTGTGAGTGTTTTCCTGTTCAGTCTGCCTTTTCTGTGATTGAAGGGGAGGGAATTCAGCCTTTGACTGAATGTTTGCTCGTGTGTTTTCCCGGATTTCCTGCCTAGTGTATCGTGTTTGTTTGGTGGGTTTAGGTCCCATCCTTTGTTTGCGTGGTTCAATGTGCTTCTGGATTACAAAATAGTGTAGGTATTTTCAGTACGTCGAGTTCGTGTTGATCTACTACAGCCGCAAAGACTGCAGGTGTGTCGGCTAGTGTTCGGAATTTCCAGATGTAGATTGGACTAAACCCATATTCTTTGAGCTCGTTTGTTAAGTTTTTTGTGTCTGCGTTTTGTGTTAGTTCTTTAATGACTATTTTAATTGGCCATTCATTTTTGGAACGTGTGTGTAATAAAGTATATTGTGTTCCTGTAGGAACTCGCAGAGAGTAGAGTGCTTCTCCTCTCTTACAAGCACCTTCAAGTGTTGTCTGTTGGTGGCTGTGACTTTCACAAAAAGTGTTTGCCGAATTGGTAGTTCAACCATTTGAGCGAGTGGTTTTGGACATGTGTTTTCGTGTGTTCTAGCCATGTTGGAGTGGTCCTTGTTATCATTTGAAGAATTTTATTCTCTCAATGGAGAGAATGCGTCTTTTGTTGGAACAGCTGCACGAGATTGCGTCTGGTTTCCAGTTGGTTCTGTGTGTCTCCTACTTGGTTGGTGCCATTCTGTATTGTGTTGTGTATTGTGCTCCTTACTCTGTCGCGCTGTCGACTCCATCGTGTCCTTGTTTGCCTACCAACCCAAAACCTCGGTAGCTGACCCAGCTACTTGAAGGGTAGCAAGCTTAGGCCAGAAAGGGAGAGCTAGCCTTCCCCTACTGCTGCCTGGTTGCTTTTGTGCTGTTGTGTCAGAGAGGTACCAAGTTACCTTAAATATGCGAGGCATGAAAGAAGAGGCCCGAGCCTCATTGTAATTCTTTTTGGAGTGTTTTCAAGAACTTTAGCAGTCATCTCCACCAACATGTTAATTAAGACCTACAGAGGCTGGGTAATATGTATAACATCATTTTACATTTGAGAGCTACAGACTTTTCATTGTTTGATTTTGGATTTTATAAATTAATTTGAACTTAATAAAAGTTATTTTGGACGATTTTAAATTTTATCTTAAATTTTTAAGAATGGAATTTTAAGTTTTCACTAATATTATCAGAAGCCAATAGTGAGAATAGGTGTTCTAAGTCTGAGTTACCGCTACAAACATTTTAAGGATTTAACTCGCGTAAATGATCTTTTTGTTTGCTGATGTTTAAAGAGGTGATTTAGTGTGCTATTTCTTTTCAAACTGAACATAATTTATTTTGACTGCATTTTTCATTGTTTTTCATTGATTTAACACAACATACTTAATTGATGATTTTTCAGATTAATTATGAATGCCTATTTCAAGTAAGATTTTTCAGTTAATAAATCAACTATTTTCCCACAATTACCTGTTGTGTTATGTTTCACATGTTGAAGTAGTTAGAGTTTATTTATTCAATGATTTGCATGTTTTGTCTCATTATTATTTTTCATACAAATTGTATGAAGTTGTGTCTTGTGTTTTGATATGCTGATGGAAAGGGTAAATGTGTCTCGTAAATTTGTGTTAGAGGGATCAATTTTAATACATCATAATTGCTTCAGTGGCTACTTACCTGTCTTCTCAACTTAAATATTCTGACATTTTCTGTAACACAATTGTCCGTTTAAGCAAATTTTCTCACGTCGCTTTCAGTCAAAGGGATGTCTACTTGCGTGGCATCATTGTCCTCTTTGCTAGATGCCACGCTATTAGAGTAAGCAACCGGCATGATAGGAATTTTATGCAGTCATCACTCGCATGCCCGACAAAATTTCACACATTTAAAAAGTAAATTGTTTTAGTGATTGCAATAAAACATTTAATTTTATTTTTCACATACATTTACATTACACTTCATATTTTGGTGGTCAAATGTCTGGGCCTTACTACCCTGCAAATAATCAGTAATAACGATATAGCTGCTCCATTCTCACCCCATTTCACTCTCATCAGCCTTCAAGACCTCTTTGTTAAGAGCTGCCCAAATCTGTGAACTCAACTCATTTACTAGCTGGATAAAAGTTTTTATGATATTTTTCTGTACATCTTCAACTTTGGCTTATTGAAAGCTGGCTGTACAGAATATTATTTTGAATAAACTACTTTTATTGAATTGTTGTATAGTTTTCAGAAAATTGTTTTTCCATGTTCTTTGAAATGAATCTTAGTTATTGTTTATTAAATTACTGGTAGAAATTAATGTTTTTATATTCTGCTCATAATGATTCAGTTAATCCACTGAAATATACATTGTTGATAAATTGTTTTCTTTATGTTTAGTGGTACATTTATTATGGAATATGTGGGTGAGGTCTTGGACCCAAAAGAATTTCGTCGCAGAGCTAAAGAATATTCAAAAGACAAGAATCGTCATTATTACTTCATGGCACTCAAGTCTGATGCTATAATTGATGCAACAGTGCGAGGCAACATATCCCGCTTCATCAACCACAGCTGTGACCCCAATGCGGAAACACAGAAGGTATGAATTAAATTGTATTTATGAAGTGCCTTTTATTATTTGTACACTGTCTGGTTTTTAATGTGTTCTTGTTGTAGGAAACATACCAAAGTATTTAGAAAAAAGTTTGGTAGTAGATGGTGTTTGTTTGATTTAGGAGCTTACACAGCACAAATCTTATGATAATTTCATAATTCCATTTTTTTTGTGTAGTGTGTCAAGGATGAGGTGGAAAACACACCCAATAATCAAACTTCCAGTATCTGAATTTTTGGATGTTCTGAATAACTTTTAAGGAAAATTTGCTTTACTATCATATTATTTTAGAAATATTGTTTGTTACAGTTGTAGTGAATAGTGTGAACAAATTGAATTTAGTTCATTTGTGTCCAAATATTTTAACTATAAAGAATTTAAATATGTGCAAAACATTTCAGAATCCATTAACATTATGTAAAAGTTGTAGCTAAGTGGTTGATAGGATGGATACAATAAAAGCCAACTACACTCACATTACAACACTATGAATACTTTAAAACACTGCAATCAGTGCAAAAATTATAAACACTTTAAAAATTGTTAGAACTCAAATTATCTTTGGTTGCAGTTTCTCACATTTACCCTAGACTCATGCAGCCAGCCACCAGATGTGTATGTCCTTCATACTGTTATACTAAGTATTTAAGTTCCTTACTTGCATGCCTGGCCTAGGAAGCTGTATCACTACAGAAAGCATATCACTTCTCTTCTGCATAAAGCCAGTATTTCGATAACTTCACATAAGTAACTTGTTACAAGTAAGAAATTCATATAAGCCAGTTACACCTTGACTTTTGTGTCTCAACAAGACGTATCACAGTCATTTCTTGTAGTGTAACCCATACGTTCACATAAAGGGAAACTTGTCAATGTCTAACTATTACTATACCACATGATCTTGCCGGCCAAACATAGTAAGGGGTGAAGTAGCATCTAGAGTTACTATTTCATCTTTGCTGTATATGGTTCAGTTTCTTTTTTGCCATGTCATATGCTCATTTATTTAATGTAGCCCATTCAAATAGTTCTTATTAACCTAGTACATGTTTTCTTCTAGTAAAGATTATGAGATGATAATATATATTTTGCAACGTTTGAACAATACAATAAATCAAATCATAATATTACAAATGCAGCTGTTACAGATTTTATCTTTGAGAAATAGCTAAACTACACATATATATTATTATGATGATTGCTTAGTGGAGGCATGCTGTATAGCTAGACACCCGAGAATTTCTTGAGTAACATGTCCTAAAATTCTTGAGTAAGGAGGCAAAAATTCTTGAGTAAAATGCAGTATTGAAATTAAAAAAATTACAACAAAACTAAGTACACAAACATATTTTATACTTTTAAAAATCTCATAAAAACCTAACTTAAGAAACTGACCAGGCATTTCTACAGGCTTTAGATGTTAGCATTTTTTTTTGTAGTAAAACCCTGCAATAAGTAGTTTCAAATATAATGCTCAGCATGCTAATGTGTACACATCTCACTTGCAGGCCTAACAAAAAAAATTATTTTTAAAAAGTGTTCGTAGAAATCTTTAGAAATAAGTTTCTAACGAGAAAATTACGATTTCAAGAAATGTCATAATTTTCCTTCATATGCATAGGAAGAGAGAAGTTCTAAATTGGTCAGACTCATATTTGTCCTCCTGGTTGTATGAACACAAGAAAATTGCGAGAAGAATCGCTCGCAGTCCACATTTGACACTGGCATCCAAATAGCTGTTAGGGCTCTCACCAAAAAGGCCTTGTGGTCATCTTCCATGGATGTAAGTGCTTCCAAGACATTTATATAAGTATGTGTCTTCATTTTCTCTTTGAGTTCTGTGTACGCATGTACAACCTCAGCAAGTTGTAAGTCTCGCAGAGATGGAATTCTTGAAAATAGAACTTGAAGTCTGGTGCTGCTAACTTCCTGGGTCAGAATGTTTTGCTTGTGAAGCAAGTCTGTGACTGGTTCTGTGTACTTGCGAGCAGGATCCTCTGCCATAAGTTTGTCCTGCTTAATGTACATATGCTGCGCTGTGTTCTTGAGCAGCTCACTGGTTTTGCCTTTGTGCAGAGACTTCAGTTTGTTCATTCCATTCTTCACTTCATCACTGAAGACCCTTTCACCAAAGACATGTAATCTTTGTTTCAAAAACTGAAGTTTGAGATATACTTCAGATACAATAGGAATGGAATTAGTTTCCAAATTCACCAAAAGGGCTTAATGTGTGAACTCAGTTTTTTGACGAACAAAGATTGGACATGCAACATACTGAGCTCCTCTTCACAGAGGCTCTGAAGATGTGACAACCCACTGTTGAAATTGTTCTCCCTTGCCACCTCCGACTCCAAAAAACTAAAACAAGATTGCCCAGTTGTCAGCTAGTCATTCAACTGATGTCAACCACGAGTTCCACCGGGTTTGCAACAGGGATGGGAAAAAACCTGCCTTGGAGCCTTCCTGTTGCAAAAAATAGTTTAAAAGCATGACGTTTCTTTCTTGCATTAAAAAATTATCTGCTTCACAATACCAACGGTTGGTTCAAATTGGACAGACTGTTTTTGACCAAAACACTAAGGAGATTCACTTTATGGGCCCAGCATTGCACTTGCACAACTTCATTAGGCAACAGGATTGAAAGGCCATCAAAACAAGATTTCATATATGAAGCTGAATCACTGACAAATGCAACCACTTGATCATATCCTACTTCCATATCTTACAATGCATCAGAAATTGCTCGTGCACAGGTTATACCATTTACTGCTTCCAATGAAGTTACTGCAGCCACATACTGTTGCTGAGAGTAGGTGGGCTCCACTGTAGACAGCAATACAACATAAATTGCTCTTCCTAACTTGTCTGTAGTTTCGTCGGACATTATAGCAACTTTTTTAAATTTTAGTGCAGCAACCACTTCCTCCTTCCTTAACTTGGCCAAATGTGGTAAATAATCCAGATGAAGGGCATCACTGCTAGGCAAGTCCCCGCCACCAACTACGTGCTTGCACACCCAGTTTCTGAATGCTGGATGGTCTGTTTTTTCCAATGGTATGTTTGCAGATACCATCTTCTCAACTGTAGATGTTATAAAGTCCATTTTAGCAACCTAAAAAAATGAGAGAAAATTAATATCAAAAGACTATTATTCTGCAGAAATGCCTAAACTCTTAACATCATTTACTCAAATTGCAGATTAACTGGAGAACACATGTGTGTAAATGTTTCTATATTGCTAGCCGACAGTAATTTCCCTTTGGAATATTTTAATTTCCTAGTATATCGGGGTAGCAAGAAATTTTTTTTCATCATTATTATTAGTTGCATAATAAATCAAATTGATTACATATATTTTATTCTTGTAATTATCTTAACAATGTATGCACACTGAAAAGGGATGAATAATCATTTGTGTTGTTCCTTTGGTATCTATAAGAGTAGGTTAAATACAGCAATAATAAAACTAACTTCAGTCTAGCGGTACAGTTGACTCCCTATCTACCGTTTTTCAGGGGACTGTCAAAAAATTTACATACATGTGGGATTTCAGAAGATGAGGGTTCTGACATGTACATAAATAAAATACAATTTCTGACCTTATTATATTTCATTTTGAGTATAATGAGAGCTGCACATTATCTGTGAACAAAGTTTAGCTAATAAATACTATAAAAATGGTATTGAAAAAAGTATTACTGTATTAGTATTACTTTGTAAATAATACATAAAAAAAACACCTCAACTCGTTTAAAAAAAGAATATATTATCTGAAAATACCTTATATAATTGATTGTAATCCAACACCAAATGTAAGGTAAATTTTGAATGTCCCGCGTGCACTCTATCAACTGAGAGTGTGTGGAGAGATTATCGATCAAGCAGTGTGTTCATGGCGGTATGTTGGTTGATGTAATGCTTGGGCAGGGGGAAAGAATGTACTCTTCCACTTCGCATAATGTTGGTCACACTTTGCACGCGTGGCAAATGTCTGTCTTTTAAAGTAATTAATTATATTTCACAGCAAAAAAGTTATAATTTAGAGACAGAAAAGAATAAATAAGGTGATTAAAATTTATTTCTTCAGTCTTTTAATAATTAATTATTAAAAATCACGCCCTCTAATTTTCCCTGTTGCGGGCTACACTGCACTCAGGCTCGGTGCTTACCCATCATTAGATAATGAAAGATGTCGAATAGGCATAGCTATTTATTCAAAAGATGCGTCTATTGAAATAAATTAATGTAAATCCTCCGATTTCCCGCAGGAAGTTACTGGAAATTAACTTTACGCTTGGTTATACAAGTCGCTCGATGTTCAAACAATTTTTGGCGACAAGGGGAGGTCAGGTTTATGCTTCCAGGCATATAATTTTATTCGCGAAGATGCTGTCCATTGAGTTAAATTAATAATTTGTTTTAAAATCGTGTTGATTTTATGCCAGATACAATTAAACACCAAACTTTATGGTAAAAAAACAATCTTTAATCGCAAAAGAAAACATCTTTGCAAATAATAATTCCTTGTTAAAAGGTATTGCGTAACATTTTCAGTTGAAACCATTTCCTTTGAAATACAAGTAATGATTGGTGCAACTATTTTCAGTAACGGATAACCTTCATAAAATTTCTACGTTAGCCAGTAGCACTAGTTTATTTGCTCGGCGGCCGGCGTGTGAAGGCAAGCGCGCACAGCTGAGAGAAAGAGGACGTGCTTGTTCTTTGGCTAGGCAAAAGGGTGGAAACGGCTGAGAGAAAGAAAGAGAAAGAGAGAGGACGCTAGGTCACCACGCTGGTTTCTAGGTAACCACTTCCCCTCTCGTGAAGCGTGTAAGGGGAGGTAGCAAGCCAGACGTGTTGGGAAGACAGACAACGCGCCGCAAAGCAGTTACTAGACATTTGCATAAACAACCAGCTTAAAAACGATTGTTGCGGGAAATCTTAGATGACGGGGCTGAAATATTCTTTGATCGACCCAACATCCGATAAACGATAGGAGCGGGTAGTTTTATCATTATTTATACAGGATTTTTGCCAGGACCGCTGAAAATTAACTGTGGATGCGGTTTATCGGTACATGCGTTGTCTGTACAAGTGTATTTATTGCTGCTGTTTGTTAACAAAATTTTGTGCGAATTTGTTTGGGTCAGAATAAATAATTTTTAAACTGATTCCACTGTGAGTGCAATTATAAAACTGATTTCATACTACTTTGGAAGCAGCATCTTTCTGAGTTAAAAAGGCAAAGCGTTAATTTTTCTGGTTACGTATTTTTCTTACAGGAGGGGCTGAAATGGGTCAAGGCGGAAATTAAAAACCACCCGTTTCAAAAACAAGCTGTTTACACAATCATGGGATAGGATGTGATATTTGAGATGGACTAGGTAAAGACGGCGGATGTATTACAAGGATAAAGCATAAAGTAGTCTAATAGTCTATTATAGCAGCGAAAACTTGTGTTAGACCACAAAGGAGAAGGGAACAATGTGACGTTACTAACATTAACTTGGCAGGATAAGTTCTGCAGATGGTGTGAAAGAAAATGAAAATTGACGAGAGGTGGGGTATCCTGAACAAAAAAAAAAAACAGGAGAGGTAACAAGAAAATGAAAATGACGAAGGGGTGGAGGAACATTTAACAAAGAAGAGTGAGGGAGAGATGACCTTGTCTTGCCCTGGTCGATTAAGGGAAGGTAAGTGTGACTACATGGTCACACGGAACAAAGGAAATTATGGGCGACGGATTTTACAAAGCTGATAACATTAACACAGATTTAAGCGCACACAAGAATATTTTTGTCTGGAGGCGGCTCGTGATGCATCAAATCTTTAAACTTTAGAACTTAACACTTTTAAAATGGTGCATTATATACAGTAGGCAAATTCTTCAAAAAATTAATAGTAACATTTTGTTGTTCTAAAAAAAACAAAAATTTTGCACATTATTAATATATAACAATATCTTAATCCTAATTATTTAGGTGCCAATATGGTGTTTGTACATTATTATAATCAAATTTTTTAAACACCGATTTCAATTCTGGTCATCACGTAGGTAGACCTCATCAGGATAATGTAATTTTAACTATATCCATACCTTTGCTGTCTTAGCGCCTTCAATTGCCTCCAACATAGTTTTCTGCCGCTTTCCTTTCTTAACAGCTTCAACGTGACCGTCACTCTGCACATGTTTCTTGATGCTGTTGGAGTTTTCCCACGCTACTGTTTTATTGCAAAAACGGCATATCATGACGCCTCCCGATTTAACCATGCCTTCTTGAGAAAACTGCTTTACTCTTTCGTCAATATTTAATTTTGGTGGCATTTTAAAACAAATTAGATCATATAGTTATTTTACTGGTGGATTCAGATATATTTACAGCATTAAAGTATTGCTGGAATCCAAAAATTATATTTTGTAAAAATATATAAATACCTGGACTAGGGTTGAGCCGGTACTGGTACCAATACCGATATATTAAAACCAGCAGATATCGTAATTATCGGAATTGTTTGCAATTCAGGTTTGAATTGCCAATATTATAACCAATATTTTGCCCTTAGAATTTAAGATGATGCTGTTTTCATCTTGCCATAATTGGAGTGGATTAGCGCAATATTTGGTTTTATTAAAATAATAACGCTTTTTAATTTGGTTTTTACAAAAGTACCTAGCTGGCTGTGTTTATTTCTAAAGCAAAATTAGGCATGTTTTGCATAATTGTTTACAAAAATGTATACAACAAAATAATAGTAGCCACCATTTGTGTTTACTGAGTTTTATCTCTGTAGGCAAGCTTGCCGCATGAACAAAACCAAATATTTAATCAGCCGAACACATATTTAATATTAACAATAATTAATATTTACGATTACCTCCATAAATATTTTGTATTACTAGTTTCATGTCCAACCGCAAACACTCAACGTATAAAAAAATTTATGTAATCTTGTAATGTTGGTTGCATGCTGCACATTACTGCTGCCTAGCAGCACCATTTCGACAGTTTGTCTTTTTTTTTTGTTGGTTTTGTTGGTTTGTTTGCTGTAGCTGTAGTAATATGACGATGTTAGGTTAGGGAACGAACGTGATGAAATTATTTACGTGTGCCAGCAAAAAACTAATAATATGGCTGGAAGGAAAAGTGAAGTGTGGAATTGTTTTTACCCTAAGCAACACACAAGAATGCAAGGCTGTGTGCAATATTTGCAAATGTTTGGTTTCAAGAGGTGGTACATCATTGAGGTCGTATAGTACCACAAACTTAAAACTGCACCATGAGTGTATACATCCTTTGAAGTGTGAGAGCTTCAAATTACAACAGTGTCCTCCTAGGCATGTTGTACAACTCTCAACACAACTTTCTGGCAGATAAAACGCACCTAACCATGCCATAATTGCGAGTACTTCACAAATTTCAGATAACGGTTGTGTGGTTACATGTTCATCTAGCCCTGATGTAAACAGGTCTAAACCGAAATTTCGTAACGTGTATGAATTAATGGAAAAAAGTAAACCTTATCCTTCATCACATGCCCGCACTGTGAAAATAAATAGTCTCATTGGGAAAATCATTTGCACAGACCTTTTACCATTTAATATTGTTGAATACTACAAATACATTGTATGCATAATTCATATGGGCATCACATCTTACACATTTTTTTACATCAATTTAGATTATTTTGTCTTAAAAATATGCTTAATTACTAACTAGTAAGTGGTTCCTAGATTGTTATTTATATTGATAGTTTGGCCTATCACTGAAACAATGTAAACAAAGACAAATAACATTTTCTTTAACTAAATGTTTTAAAAATAAAGTTTTTAATTTTTTGAAACATGAAAAAATGTTATTTTTCCTTGTCAAGGCAGTATCAGTATTGGTATCTGCAATATCGGTAAGTTTGTATCTGCAATATCGGAAAAGGCTCAAAGACCATATCGGCTCACCTCTAGCTTCTACATATAGTACAGAATGTTGTTAGCTAGTATTCCTTCTTGGGTTGAAAGGGTAGGTTGGTGGTTAGCCATTGTGATCTTCACCATCTGGGACTGATCTCATCAGGCAGTCAATTAGGATCAGAACATTGTTCACTTCCAATTCAGGGAGGGAAGTGTCAGGAAGGGGATACACTGGTTCTGCAGGGTCATGCAGAATGGAAAGTGGCTTGTGCACTTTGTGGAACAAGTAGCAGCCTCACCCGCATGCACTGCCTTGATGCGCCAAGGGTGACGATGTTATCCATTCTAGTTCTAGCCTCGCCACAGCTGTGATCCCCTCCCAAGAAGAGATCTTAAGCCATACATGCCACAGAATGTCTCTGAAGCCCAGGACTGGCTTTGGCTAGTTGCTGCAGCCTGCTGGTCTGCAACCCGCTTCACGTCTTGGCATGTGCGCCTACCCCTTCTGCCTTTAGCCGTGGAGGGGTAACGTAGCCCTGGCTGCCTCCAGCCACATCTGCCATTTCTCTTCCATCCTCTCTTCGTGACCTCTCCCTCCGCCCTCTGCACGCCCCGTGCTGCCGCTGTGCTCTAGGTATACATAGAGGCAGCAAACAAGAGTTAGAGGCTGACTCGCACAACTCTGTTGCAGGACATCACTCTGCCCGGATGCAGACCAACTTCCTTTACCACTAGCTGATTCTCGCAGCGCAGTTGCAGACTGTCACTCTGTCCGGCCGTGCACCTACTCCGCTACCGTCTACCAGCTAGGAAACACCAGTTGGACGTCATTCTGTTTGACAGTTCAACAAACCCTCCCGTGCTTTTCGGGTATTCTGCTAGCCACACTGTCATAGCTACCAAGCTTCCAACCACACCCACCTGCCTACGCCTTCTTCCTCTTAGGTCGTGCCCGCCCCTACGGAACACCCACTGTCTTCCTCTCTATGCTATCTTTCACCCTATGCCTCACCACAGGGCTGGACGGGATAAATCTTCCAAATAGGGACTAGCCCTCATTGGAGGCCTGGTGGAGAACGGACAGAGTGCCAACCAGGTTTATTCCTGGAAGAGAGAGGAAGCAGCTCTTCAGAGGTGTACATTAACCACCGGAAGCATAAATCTACGCTGTGAGTTACTTTGGCATGTCTCCCGTGTCGTTTCGCCCCTGCCTTCTACGATATCTAAGAAATAAGTCACTTATAACTAGCCCTCAGCCTCAGACAAGGTGGTCCGTTGCCTAGAGCTCCCAGCATGCTACACACCTTCCCAAGTTCAAATCCAGCCAACTCCAACTAGTGCTCCTTCCTATGCCCAGCGGCCCATAATAGAATTGACAAAGGCAACCTGTTCCACTCCCAGAAACACTACTGTCAAATGGACGATGCCTGCTTCCCATCTGTTGTGTGATGGAGGTGATGATGTGTGT